>JAWPHD010002485.1:0-254871 GCA_037043455.1 Cyrtodaria siliqua
ATGTACATTGATAGTTTTGTTTCAATTCTATCATTAGATCAGCATGCAATCAACATGCAATCTACTATAGTACGTTGCCAACTCAATACATACCATCCTCGTAAGCATTGTAAGTCTCTAAGAATTGAGCAAGGTAGATATGGGACGAAATAGAATTAGCGGGGACTCAAAAAAAAGAGTATAATAATGGAACTTTGGAAACGGCCGAGCACGGTCCACATACGAAATATTGCAGTCTCGGTTTTGATTGAGACTGTTCATGAGCGGTAGTGAAATATGCTAGAGCTACCGCTCACGCCTCAGCCCGAACATGAAAAAAACAAACGTTTACATGGAAAGATATACTCCTGATTTTTTTAAATATTAATAGAAAGGGGTCTTGTACATATGACACCACTGTATGGACTTCTGGCATACTTTGCACTTCATAACAGCAGCGCTATTTCTACGGCAACTCAGTCGTACCAAGCCATTACATGAAAATCGCTTAACAAAAAGTCAAAGGAAAATAAAGAAATTGGCACACGTCCTTTCAGGCAAAACAAGTGTCAGTGTATGAAACCAATATGTGTATATGAAATATCAAACTACAGAATCAAGACCTGTTTACGCTATACTTGACTAATTTTAACAAGAGTTATGGACCTTTTTTGGATTTTGTTCTGTCCTGACCCAGAGTTAATGCGAATTTCTTGAGTGCAAAATAACTTATGTAAACGGTTTCCGATTGCCACCAAATGTTATATGGTGTAAACCCTTATACCTACAAGGCCTTTGACAAGTTCAATACTAAGCACAACTGACAAATGCCTTAAAGAGGTATTACCCATGATATTTTAAAAGAAAATAGGCACATTTTAGCTTAGGTACATACTGAATTTAATAAACGGATTCGGATCTTCACACAATTTAGTATGATACTTTATATCAATATGAACTATGTTGACTGTCGTCCTTGAATGCTGCTTTTCCTGTTCGATTGTTATATCTATATTTGACAAGATGGCAATGAGCAAAACTGATTCATGCCTTACTGAGTTATTACCCTTGATTATTACGAACACGCACATGTCAGCTTTCGTACACTGTAAATTAAGTAAATATTTTCAATGTTCACACAGTTTGGCGTATAAAAGTAGATACAAAAATCGAACAGGAAAAGTAGAAAACGTAGCATTCAAGGATGACAGTCAACCACAAACACAAGCAGAAACAAAGAACAACTTTAACGATGAATAAAAGGTAAAATAATACATCACCGCCTTGGAATGGTCAGTGACAAAATAAGGCCGCTATGGAGTTAAACCAGGATGCACCAAACCTCACTCCTACCCTATTGTCATCCCAATAAACGGGACAGTGTAAATGAAGATATCCCCGCCAAGTTAAAATCTCTAACAAACAAGGAAGCATTAACAGGCAATAAAAGTAAAACACATCAATGATCATGTATAAATAATATAAAAAAAGCCTGAAAAGCCACAAAGTAAGTACTCAATGACTTGACAGAAGTCAGAGCATCAAGAGAACAACCCGTTAAGGGTACGACAAGACAAGATTAAAGACAAACATCAAGCGCTACATCTCTATAACCATTTAGGTAGACTTACATAGTCTGTCTGGTCATCGCACAATCAAAGAGGAAAGCAAAGTGGCGAACTTTGTAAATGGGTCCACCACTAAACATGCAGTGCGTTGCATAACCTCTTTTAAGTTTATATCAAACGGATTTCAGAAAGAAGTTAGACAAATATCAATGTATTGCCCTAAATTGTCAAACAATACGATCTGATTGGCTCCTACTATGCTTTGAAATTGTCATCAATTACTGTGTAATATTCTAATTAAACAAAGCGGATATCGTCCTCTGACTAAGGAGCGTGATTGTTTTCATGATGATTGTGATAAATAAGATTTGTGTTTGTCCATGCTTTTATAGGCTAAAATTATTAAGATCTCGGTTGTGTTTGACACTGAGTACATTTGAGGAGTAGTTTACAAAGTCATCGCCCTTGATTTTTGGAAATATGGAAATTTCAGACTGAATATACAACAATTTCAGTAAAGGTTTCTGATTCTCAACAATACCAGTTGAACGTTTTTGAACAATGACAATATGTGGACTTGTCACGTAGTTTGCGAAGCATTTATTTTCCTATTAGATAATATTTTTCAGGTATGAAACTCGTTAGGTATGACACTACCGTTTGTAGACAACTGATTGTTATCCCATTCAGAACGAAATGTGTCGCAGCTTTGGTGTTGTATTGTTACGAAAGCGATTTCATATTTAGTATTTTACTAGATAATTAGGCAGATGTAATCGAAGCTTTTTATTATTTCTTTGTACATGGATGATATATTGAACAATTATAACTCTTACATTTCTACAATGGATAATACCTGTACTATCTTTCCTGAAGAACTGCAATCAACAGAGCCAAATATTTCTGATACTGTATATGTTTTTCTCGATTTACATCTCTCGATTGAAACTGAGAACTAATATGCAAACTCCTATGACAAGAGTTCATTTCAATTTTTACATTTTTAATTATCCCCACTTAGACAAAGCTTTTTTCCGATCAATTTCCTATGAAGTCCATTCTTCTCAACTTTTTCGTATTCTAGAGCTTGTAGTGGAGATGAGGACTTCAATATTCGTAACCAAAGCTTCTCCATCAAAATAACGTTACCTAATGAAGTAGGTGTAAAAGTCGGACAGGAAATGTAATTTTCATTGAACACAAACAACCAAGAGCACGCATACAATGTAAACAACAATTACAAGGGAAAATAGAAGCAAAGTGTGCGACACCACAAACACAAAAGGTTGATGACAGAGGTACCGCTTAGCATCGGTCAGTCAAAAAAGGCCGCCGGCGCTTCAAACCAAGTTCTAGGGTCACCAAGCCCCACTCTTTCCCTATTGTCATTCCAATATTTCAAACGGGACAGGGTAAATCAAGAAATCCTTGCCAGGCAGTATCGATTAGGCAGTATTAATACCCAATATAATTATAATACAAAGATAATCATGTATGTAGGAATATAAAAACAAACGCATGGAAAGCCACAAAGCAAGTACTCAGTTACTTTGCGGAGCCAGAGCAGCAAAGGAATAAACAATTAAGGGCACGACAAATTACTATTAAAGACAAAATTCAAACGCATGTAGACGTCAATATAGGTCAACAATTTGTCCGGCCATTGCACAATCAAAGAGGAAAGCAAAGTGGCAATGAAAATGGGTCAAGCACTAAAATGCAGTGCGTTGCAAAATGATAAGGTCGCAACCCCTTTGATCAACCTGTCAATTTCTTAGAAAATCTGCGATTACGTCATAATTTATAACATGGCCATAGCTAAAAGATCAAAATGGCGTTCAGAAATCAAAACCGCGACCTGACAACACTAATGATAGTGGGTGCTGCTGATTGATCGGTAAACAATCGAACTAAACACAGCTTACTTTGGAATGTTTTGATGAATTTAGGTTAGTACTTTAATTTTAGGTAGGTTGTTTAGAGCTATGATATTTTGGAAAGTTGGTAAGCACTAACGCTATTCTGTTACCCTATGGGAACGCATGATTATTACCGTGGTGTCCATTTTGAATGTTTTAACGGCGGAGTGATAATCCAAAGGGAGTGATACTCCAAAGTATACACTTTATTCTACTGCAATATTATGCAGAGCCAATATTGCTGTTTATTCACTAAATTATCGAGTACAGATATATTTTTCTAAGGTAAACCTTTCATATACAGTTGAGTCAGAAACAAGTGAGTTTTATCAAGTATTTTTTCATTTTCATTATTTTATAAGATTCTTGCAATTTGCTTACATTGAGAGAGGTTGTATGTGAATACAAGGAAGACAACTTTGAGAAGATGCTTTTAATCAGGTCCCCATAGAAGTCAGATGGTGACTATGTGTCGTTGTTGCAAAAGAGTTCATAAAACAACTGTATTACGATAATAAACATTTGCAAAGGTTTCTTCAAAGTTTATGGTAACGGTAGCTCTGGTGAAGTAGCTTTTTAGTATAAACCCCATAATCAGTTGCTCGGGGACCATCCCCATTTAAGAGAGGATAATTAACAATGTCAAAACTGAAATCATGTTTTTTTTATCAAAGGTGTTGGATATTATTTCTGCATTTTAATAGAGATAAGAAAATCGATAAAACAGCTGCAGTATCAGAAATATTATCTTTGTTGAGTTGAAATACTTAGCATGTTGCAATTGTCCAAATTGTCGTTAGTATAAAACGCTTTAATATAGGTCCAGGCCAAAGATGTAGTATTTGCTCTTGCAAAAGTTGTTTTGAATAAGAGCAATACAGTAAACCTGTCTTTGATAAGGGTTTCAAGAATTAAATAATAATCAAAACATATTAATCCAAGAGTTGTCATAGTCTTTAATAATTCAATATTGTTTTACGTAATCTATGTACAACGCTATTAAGACGTTTGCAGACAGTTTACAGATGTTTGTAGTGGTGCAGACACTAGCAATGGAAATAAAGCGGGTATTAGGGGGCGTGAAAGGTGTAACACATAATATTACCTCTCTTGGACAGACTCAGTAAAACTGAGTCTGCTACTTTTCTCTCTTCTTTGTGAAATGATTCCCTTTTCAGTATTTATTTATAAGGATGATTCTATAATTTATGAATCCAGTACATGCTTGGAAGTTTGTTTTGATTTTCGTCTACTCCAGCTTTGCAAATTGTGCGGTGAGTTATATACACCACAAACCTTTGCAAATCTACTTTTAAAAGTATTTTCATTCTTCTGCGACAAGTTCTGTCACAAGTTTGTGAACTCTATAGTGACGGTATGTACATACTTCTTATGACCCTATCATTTTGCAACGCACTGCATGGTAGTGGACCATGTACAGTTCGCTACAATTTGAACCCAATGCAGATTTCCCCCTAAATCCTGCAAAAGATGGTAACGGCTAATGTTTGTTTGACTTTAATATTGTCTTAACCTGCCCTTAACGGTTCATTCTCTTGTTGTTTTGGCTTCAGATACGTATATGATTTGCGGCTTTCTATTCCTTTTGATATTCATATATACATGATAATTTAGTGTTATACTTTATTGCCTGCTAAGTGCTATCAATGATTGTTAGTTTGCTAGGGAGTTTATTTATTTACAATGTCCCATTTTATTTGAATGAAAATATTATAGGGTAAGAGTGAGGTTTGTTCCACTCTATAACCTGGCTTAACACCCAGTGACCTTTATGTCACTGATCATTCCAAGGAGGTACCTATATTTTCAACCCTTTTCATTTTGTCATTTCGCATACTTTGCTTCTACCTTGTGATTGGTGTTTGTTTCAAATACGTTTGTTTGGTTGAATAACTGTTTTCTGTGAATGTAACATTTCCGTCTCGGCTTTTATACCATCTTTTGTTTCTGACTATACATATGATATGGATTTAGTTTAGTGATAATTTAAACTGTAAACATGACTCTATTACATTATTTCACAATGCATTGGGTCGCATTAATGCGACACAATCCATTGGATACTATTCAAGTTTATGATGTGTTTGTGAAACCTTGACAATCTTCTTAACCAGTAGTTGACTGTTCAATCAGTCGGAACCTAGAATTGAAGCTCAAGATGATAGAAACACCAACGTTGGTTGGACAGTTAATGATCATATACTCAGTTGCAAAAGAAAGTGGATTTAATTGTATAATATTTTTTAGAACTAAATTGACAAATTCCAAAATGAATATGCAATGTTTGGTACCAAAGTTTTTATCATTCCGTTGCCAATATCATGTTGTCATTTGTTTTTCAATAGGTCGAATCATTAGGGGACTGTCGCTTGATAAAGATGATAGCGTGTGAAGCAAGATGTTCAAAATGTCCAGTTTCTTTTGCAACTGAGTATATATAACAACAGTGCAAATATCAAATCAGTCATTATACCCCTGCAAACGAAGTTTGAGATGGGTATTTAGGAGTCGCTGCGGCGGGCGGTCTTTGGTCTGTCGGTCTGTCGGTCGGTCGGTCGGTCTGTTGAATCTTGTGGAGCGAACTACTTCTACTGTTTTTAAGATATGGAATTGAAACTTTGCATACGTTATCAACATGAAGTGTACATGTGCGTGACACAATTTTGGTGTGGCTCACTCATTTCCATGCAGAGTTATCGCCCTTGCACTTAGTCAAAATTCTGTCTGTCGGTCGGTCGGTCGGTCAGGTCGGTCGTTCGTTCGGTCAGTCGGTTTGTTGAATCTTGGGTGCGAACTAATTTTACCGTTTTCAAGATATTGAATTGAAATTTTGTATACATGATCAATATGAAGTGCAGATGTGCGCGACACAATTTTCGTGTGGCTTGCGCAATTCCATGCAGAGTTATTTTCCTTGCCCTTAATCAACATTGCTATACTCAGCATTTTCGTTGTCAATCAGGGGCCATAACTATATTTAGAAAAGTCCACACTGATCGTAAGGAAGTGGTGTCTGATTGATATAAAGTTTCACAGCAATTTTAGTTAAAATCTAAATTTAATTATAGAAGTTAATTATAACACATTGCACCTAAGCTTACTCGAAATCCGATTTTTTGCTAAGTAACTCAAGGGTCATAACTCTCTATTCCGGAAAATGAGAAAATAGACGTTGATCGTAAACATAACGATATAACGTTTCTTAGCAAATTTTGTTAAAACACAAAACAATTGAGAGAAGTTATCAACAACTGGCACATTAGCTTTAGCCGAAAAGTGGATGTCCATCCTTCCCTCCACCAATCTGCCCGCCATATTCAATCCATAATTCTGCATTAAACAGAATATGGTCAGGCTTGTTTATGTCTTCTGTGCAAAACAAAATCAAAGCGCTAAAATATAAACTTGTATAGGTTTTTTTCTCTGAAAATTAATATTTTCTTATCACATACGGGCTTCCGTAGAAAATGCGTTGATGTTATGTAATGCAAAGTATGCCATAAAACCATACAATGGTTTCGTATATAGTGCAGTTTCTGCTATAGATATGTAGAACATCACGAGTATCTTTCCGGTTAAACCAAAGATGTTTTTGTTTTTGCACGATACGAGAAGTTGGGTCCCCGACTATAAACCGGTTTTAATTTTAATATAGACATCATCAATGCTTGAAAATTGTAAACTGCATAAATATAATATAATCACTCGTTTTTATGTACAAAACAAAATCAAAATCCTAACGTATAAACGTGTACACGTGTTTTATTTGGACTTCACTAATTATTTTTTTATCACATACGGGCTTCCATAGGAAATGAGCTGGTGTTACGTAATGCAAAGTATGCCATAAATCCATACAGTGGTTTCGTATACAGCACAGTTTCTGCTATTGCTAAACAAAACATCGCGAGTATATCTTTTCGGGTAAACCAAAGATATTAGTTTGCACGATACGAGAAATTGGGACCCTGCCTACTAAAAAGATATGAAATATGAAGACGAACATCATTTCATTACAATTTTTGAATTTATAATGACATTAGAAGCAGCTTGTTTATTGAAAACAATATTATAAACGTTCGAGCTCTATAAAATCTGTCTTAAAATAAAAAAAGGACTTATAAACTTGGTTAAATATTTAAAAGAGCATTTGACCAAAGAACTGTTTTATTAAACAGCCCAGTATAAGCTCTTTCTATACTATATTGTATATGTATTGTATAATAACTTTTCAACATGTTGTTTCTTGTTATTTGTGTTTCAATACTTATAACAGCCTTAAAGCAGCAAGTTACTTTCTATCCATTAATTGTATAAAAAATGCTATACTGTTCACTTAAAACCATGTATGATGTAAACTCATGTTGACCAACGAGGTACAAGTTGAGTAAAATTCTGTTATGTTCTGTTCTGTTCATGTCTTCATTTTCAACTGTATTATTACCATGTGAGTGAGTCAATACCATTTGAGACCCATATTTATCCCTTAACCAGCTAAGCACGACTATAATAGCCTTTGTGTCCAATGAAAACCCAGATCAGCCTGCGAGTGCTGATCAGGGTTTACAATGTCCGCTGATCAGTCATCCCCCAAAACACCTATTTTTCAAATGAAATGGTCTTAATTCAAAGAAAGAACAGTCCACTATATATATATGTATATGTAGCGTGTTAAGGGTTACAGTCATGTGCTATTGTCTATTTGTATTGGTATTTTAATGTATTTAAAAAGTTGTTCATTTATCATGGAAATTATGGGTACGGGAGTTTCTGTAATGTTTGGATTTATTGCAGAGAAACGAAACACTGTTTTAATAGATCTTTTATTCACCAAGTCTTTGTTAAAAGGTAATACTGATTGCAAAATCACGTGCATACACGCCATAAAGAGTATTTTATATAATATCACTACACATACTTTTACATGCAATAATACAATTTAATAATAACATATTTTGGCCTAAATATAATACTTAAGGCATAAAACATGTTTATGCCTATACTTGTAAAATACAAACATGTTTAGACATACGTATACTATACTTTGTAAGCACAATGTTATGCATACATATACATTTCACGAAACTTTTATTTGGGTTTGTTTAATATCTCCAATTAACATGACACTAACTTAAATATCTGTATAAATCCTGTCACTCAGAAAATGGGTGGAGTACATTCATTATCTCTTTAGTGAAGATGAGTTGGTTAACTTTTCATTTCGTAAAGTTGATTCTTTAGTAAAAGGCTTAGCCAAAATGGAGCTGTAAATAACCACAAGTAAACTATAAACCTCCGTGTCATGCCATGGCTTTCAAACAATACAGATACAAATAACCTTGAAACATTTATGATTTGCAAATATGTAAGTTATGTAGAAAAACTAACAAGACGCCCGAGTTTAAAAAAACAAGAGGGACAAATGGCACTGAATCGCTTATCTGTTACCTTGACTATTGTAAACACATGCAACAGTAAACAGAGGGTTGGTAAGATAAAATAGGCATTGTTAACGCAAAGATAAAGATTTTTCGAAGATTTTTAAAAAAAATAATAAGACTGCAAAACTGTGACCCCGGTGTCAGGGGTAAATTTAACCCCATGCACACCATTCAGACAAAATTGGCAAAGGACCATAAGCCTATGCTACATGTTAAATATTAAAAGGACAATTTAATTTACTGTGTTTTTCTCGCATTTTTAAAAAGTTTACATAACACAAGTAAAAGTGCCATATAGGCAAACACAGTTAATACACTAAAGTGTGTATCCTTTTATGTTCCAATACATGCTTGAGCTTGGCTATAACGAAAACTGCCTCGTCAATTTCCGTAAAACTGCTAAAAAAAAAATTCCTTCAGATGTTTTTTCAGATTTGTAATTGACATAATTCGAACCTTCTCTGACCTTACCAACTTTTTTTGATATCTAATCTGGCTGTGTACAAAGCCAAACAAAACTAGTCTTATAGCGCCAGAGAAGGCTTGGTTTATTGTTGACAACGATATACGCGACATAAATATTAACTTCGTGATGAATAATTACCGAATGTGATGTCTGCAATCGAAACTGAATACCAGTTGTAGTAACAGGCTACATTGTCTTTATATTTGAAGACTGACCTAAATAAATGCAAATTTCCCTTAAAAAATGTTGTCCATCATTTATACATAGTCGAATATCCACAGCAATTCTTTGTATCCCGCAGCACTACACTTTGACACACCAACAACGCCATCACTATATAATGGAGCATCCGCAGCAGCATTGTTGAGGGTAGTCCGGGGCGTACACCTTCCGTTCACTGCCGTAAACCCAGAACCGATAATGCCCGTCATTCCACTTGTACGACACTTCCGTTACAGGAATTCCCCGCAGTTTGTGTTTCTGAAACAAAAGCCGGATATAAAACCTGCCGTTTAATATTGACCTGCCACATGCCATGGAATTAATGTGAATTGTTATACGGACAAGTGGTCACGTGACATACAAACAGTACCCATATAAAGGACTTATGTTAAAGATATATTTCTGCGTGAGGAGGGGGGTGGGGGTGGGGATATGGGGGAGAGAATTGCTATAGGTAACTGTAAATCACTGTTAGCCATACAATTTCATGAGCAAAGTGTGACATTTAATTTTTCTTCAGATTATGAGGCCCACCCAATAAAGCATTTGTGACCAGTACACATAATAACACATTAAAGAATGTTGTATATTTATTGTGTTGTGTTCTGAATTTTGGTCTAAAAACAAGAAATACCAGATAAGTTTTGTATTCAAAAGCTAAATTATAAACATATATTTTTTCATTAAAGTAAATTACAAAGTGTTGTTAAGCTATTCTTACCTTCAATATAGCAATGTCATACACATAAAAAAACTAAGAATGGGCCTCATTTTATATACCTGAGTTGATCAGCCATGAAACGTGCTTCCCAAGCTTGTGTCTTTAACACAGTAATGGTATGACAACTGTATGTTACACTTACATGAACACAACGGTGTAACACCTGTATATTGAAATTATGTACATGAACGCAACACATGTGTGTCATCCGTATGCATAACTTATGAACGTGACACCTGTATATAGATCTTACCTAAATGATCACAACGAGGTGTCCCACCGTTTTATAGAACTTTCATGAACACAACAGAGAATTGACACATATATATATATATCACCTACCGACATGAACACAACATATATGTAGCACCTGATATAGTACTTACCTACATGAACACACCAGAAGTATGGCACCTGTATATAGAGCACCTATTTACATGAACACAACATAGGTTTGACCCTGTATATAGTACCTACCTACATCAACACACCAGAGGTGTGGCGCCTGTATATAGTACCAACATACATGAACACACCAGAGTTGTGGCGGCACCTTTATATAGTTCCTACCAGATGAACACACCAGATGTGTAGCACCGGTATACAGTACCTACCTACATGAACGCACCAGAGGTGTGCCACCTGTATATAGTATCTACCTACATGGACGCACCAGAGGTGTGGCGGTACCTGTATATAATACCTATCTACATGAACACACCAGAGGTGTGGCACCTGTATACAGTACCCACCTAAATGAACACACCAGAGGTGTGGCGGCACCTGTATATAGTACCTACCTACATGAACGCACCAGAGGTGTGCCACCTGTATAAAGTACCTACCTACATGAACACAACAGAGATGTGCCACCTGTATATAGTACCTACCTACATGAACACAACAGCTGTCTAGCACCTGTATATAGTACCTACCTACATGAACTCAACAGAGTTGTGCCACCTGTATAAAGAACCTACCTACATGAACACAACAGCTGTCTAGCACCTGTATATAGTACCTACCTACATGAACTCAACAGAGATGTGACACCTGTATATAGAACCTACATGAACACTTTTGGGTTGTGATACATGTGTAAAGAAATTACTTACATGAACACACCAGAGGTATGGCACCTGTATATAGTACCTACCTACATGAACACACAAGAGGTTTGGCGATACTTGTATACAGTACCTACCTACATGAACAAACACACCAATGTGTGGCTCCTGTATACAGTACCTATTTACATGGACGTACCAGAGGTGTGGCGGCACCTGTATAAAGAACCTACCTACATGGACGTACCAGAGGTGTACCACCTGTATATAGTACCTACCTACATGAACGTACCAGAGTTGTGCCACCTGTATAAAGAACCTACCTACATGAACACAACAGCTGTCTAGCACCTGTTTATAGTACCTACCTACATGAACGCACTAGAGGTGTGCCACCTGTATAAAGTACCTACCTACATGAACACAACAGAGATGTGACACCTGTATATAGTACCTACATGAACACTTTAGTGTTGTGATACATGAATATAGAAATTACTAACAGTAACACACCATAGGTATGGCACCTGTATATAGTACCTACATACATGAACACACCAGATGTGTAGCACCTGTTAAAGTACCTACCTACATGAACTCAACAGAGGTGTGCCACCTGTATATAGACCCTACATGAACGCTTTAGGGTTGTGATACATGAATATAGAAATTACTAACAATAACACACCAGAGGTATGGCACCTGTATATAGTACCTACATACATGAACACACCATGGGATGTGGCGGCCCCTGTATATAATACTTACCTACATAAACACACCAGAGGTGTGACACCTGTATATAGAACCTACATGAACACTTTAGGGTTGTGATACATGTATATAGAAATTAATTACATTAACACACCAGAGGTATGACACCTGTATATAGTACCTACCTACATGAACACACCAGAGGTGTGGCAGCACCTGTATATAGTATCTACCTACTTGAACGCACCAGAGGTGTACCACCTGTATAAAGTACCTACCTACATGAAAACAACAGAGATGTGACACCTGTATATAGAACCTACATAAACACTTTAGGGTTGTGATACATGTATAAAGAAAGTACTTACATGAACAGGACAAAGGCGCGATACTTGTATATAGTACCTACCTACAGGTGTGACACCTGTATATATTACCTGCCTACATGAACACTCTAGTGGCGTGACACTTGTATCTAATACATATTGACATGTACATATTAGTGGTGTGAACTGAACTTATCTACATGAACACAGTAGTTACATGTCACTCACCTGCATGCGAATCACCTCGTTGGGCCACTTAGTCTGGTGGATCGACACCAATTTCTTCGAATTTTCGTTAATCTCTGGTACCGGGTACGATTGGATTGGCCACAACTGAAACGGTATAAGGCTTATCTTAGAACTCATAGATCCTTGTTAAATAAGTTGAAAACTTGGCTACGAAAGTCTCTATCCTGCCATCAACAGACACATTTTACAACATATGTACACCGTATCTAAACCTTCTGACGACGAGATATATATCTAACGAATCCAAACTCTGTAGGCGCAGTATATTTAACTAGTCAGACCAGACCCAAACTCTGTAGGCGCAGTATATTTAACTAGTCAGACCAGACCCAAACTCTGTAGGCGCAGTATATTTACCTAGTCAGGCGCAGTATATATAACTAGTCAGACCAGACCCAAACTCTGTAGGCGCAGTATATTTACCCAGTCAGACCAGACCCAAACTCTGTAGGCGCAGTATATTTACCTAGTCAGAACAGACCCAAACTCTGTAGGCGCAGTATATTTAACTAGTCAGACCAGACCCAAAAGCTGGAGCGTCGAATTACTCATAATTCAATTTACGCATATTTAATCACTGATATTTTAGAAACCCGTGAATAAACATATGCTTTTAATCGACACACCTTCATTATTATATGACCTGAACACCTGGATAGAGTTTTGATAAACGGTTTTGGAGAGTAAATTTGCCGTAATTAGGCGGATTAGTTCCTTTAACTTTTTTCTACCGGTTTGGAGAAGTGATAAGGACCTATATTAAGTTTCACGACCATAGGTCAAATCAGTGGGTGAAATATGTTGCTATTTAGTTTTGACACAGCGTTCCACTGAAGGCTAACTGGACTTGAGGCGGACTGGAATAGTGATTGTTGTAAATTAACAAACAAAGCATGTATACCTTCATTTAACTGAGCCGCTTGTTACCTTCGATGTAATGATTGTTTATGAATATGTTTGGCCTGGAAAACTCGACGACTCGGCATATCATTATTAATACTATGTGCTAGCAGCTTTGTTGTACATATGATTCGATCACAACACAAAAAATGTATTAAATATAGTCTTAGAGCATTCGATGATATAATGCTAATGAAATAGCTACTATATGTCGCCGACTCAGCATGATCAATCTATTTCATTAATAATACTTTAATCTGACGGATCAAGGGGGCTACTAGTTAAAGGGGTAGGCGGAATGGTAGACTTCCCACCCCCACCAAATTCATGTTCATTTTATACTTTTTTTGTTCATACTCATTAAAGGTCTTCATCATGACCCCTGCGTTGTTTCAGGTGCCATCTCGCTCAATCTCTAAAACAGTGACAGAAAACCAATAAACGTGGCTACAGCGTAAATGGAGTGTCTACAATAGAATTTGCAGCAGCTCTGCAGTTCTGCAGGTGAGAAGGTTCTAGCCCCATTCTCCATATATTATCTCGATGTAAATGGAGGATGAGCCTGGTATATTCATTTCTGTTAGGCGCCATATAACCTTTTATGTGTTGGTGCGCCTTACAACCCAATTCAGTTCAATTCAAGTTTAGTCATATTAGCTGATACACACTACCATGTTTTTTTTTCGTTGCGTTGTAAACCTTCGCCTGTCACCGTTGCTGGTTCGAATCCCACTGGGAGCTCGACATGCAAGTAAGGAAGTGTCGATTCTTACGGATGGCGGGAAGTATACAGTACTGGTTCTACCCAAGAAAAGTTGGTGGTCTGCCTCCACCACAAACAATCGACCGTCATATATAACCTTACATGTGTTGAAAATGACGTAAAACACCATACAAACGAACAAACGTCCAGATCGCCTCCAGCCCATTTACAGTATCGTGGAATTCTGTAACAGTATATAACCTCTGTGACTGGATTGTTTATAGTGACCCACTGAAGCGATTTGAAACAAGACCGTTTCAATATCAAACGCAGCCTTTCACATTTTGTATACACTTACAAATGTCGAAGGTATTACCTCTAGTAACTCAGTAAACGTTCTTGACTCTCTCAATTTCCTAAATATTTGGTTACCCCTCTGTACTAGTTACTAGCATTACTGACCATGGGTAATTCTTGTTCGAAAAGTACATTGCCGCCGACATTTTTGATTAGTTCGTCGGGAAGGTCGGTGGTCTCCAGAATGTATTCGTCTTTGTGGTTAGTGCTGCAAGTGAAAATATATTAATGTGAGATTATTAGTTATGTATGAAGTCTGACATTCATTATCATGGCTTTATAATCAATGATGATACATCAACTAATGCACAGGTCAATCATTGATTAACACTAACGAATTTGTAATTTTCTTTTCTCATGTATTTGTTGTGCAGTCGAGCAAACACACTGTACTTATATTATCTGTTAGACGCCACTCTCGTATTAATATTTAACTGGGATTTGCATAACGCGACAACTTCAATTTCGTTCTTAAAAGTTGATATTGAAAATGCATACAGCACACTATTTGACTGAGTTGTTATAACGAAACATCTCGTGCTATACATTCGACTTAGAAAACAGGTGTAACGTTCGAGCAGGAAAGGTAGCATTCACAAAACACAGTCAACAAAAACACGCAGTCAAAACAAACAACCGTCACACGGATAAATAGAAACAAAGTATGGGACACCACAAACATGGCAATCGGGGTACCACAAACATGGCAATCGGGGTACCGCCTTTGAAGAGGCAGTGGCAAAAGGGCCTGTGTGGGGGTGGGGGGGGGCGGGGTGAAAACAGGTTCTGAGGTGCACCAAACCTCATTTTTGCCCTATTGGTATTCCAATTAAACGGGACAGTGTAAATGAAGAAATATTCACCAGGCTATATTCTCTAACAAAGTAAGCATCATTAGTAGGCAATAACACAAAACTGATCATGTATATATGAATATGAAAAACAAAAGTTAAGATAAGAAAACTGTGCAAAGTTGTTTTTTTAAGTTATTGGTAACGGCAGCCCTGATGAATTGAATTGAATTGGATTTTATAGTCGCACCAACAGCTAAGGTCATATGGCGACTTTCCAGTTTCCATTGGTGGAGGAAGACCCCAGGTGCCCCTCCGGGCAATTTTCCTGCACGGGCGGGCACCTGGGTAGAACCGCCGACGTTCCGCAAGCCAGCTGGATAGCTTCCTCACATAAAGATTCCTAGGCCCCTGAGGGATCGAACCTACAGCGGTGAGGGGCAAGTGATTTCAAGTCAGAGACGTTAACCACTCGGCCGCGGGCGCCCCCAGCCCTGATGAAGTAGCTTTTTAGTTATACAAAGGTTATAAACATTAAAGTTATTAAAGAATATTTTATAAATATTCCATATATGGTCATTTAAACTATAAAACTATGATGTCATAACTCCCAAAATGGCGACTTCTATATCCGTTTCAGCAGAACCTTCAAATGATCATAATTATCTTCTTTGTTTTATCATTCGCTTTTGATTATTCTTTAACTCTTTTCCAAGTTTTTCAGAACTCTCAATAATAACGATTGTTTGGGTGTGTCGCTACCCGTTGACTTTGGCCTACTTTGCCACTGACCGTTCCAAGGCGGTAGCCCTATTTTCAACCCCTTTGTGTTTGTGATGTCGTTTGTATTTATTATTACTTTTACCTTCTGGTTTGTCTGTTTGAGTGTTTGTTTGGTTGACTGTCCTCCTTGAATGCTACTTTCCCTGTCCGATCTTTTTCTTTGAGCTGTTTAAATAATATGAACAAGTGTGTACTTACAATTTCACCTTGAGCTGTATAAAGCACTTCAGTTTCTTATATCCTTCACAGTCCTCGCACGTGATGCGTCCGTCGAATCCGCAGGCAACACATCTGAGGCGAAATAAAAAATTGTATTCGCGGCATTTGCCAATAGAAACTTTCAGAATAGACAACATGACCTAGATATGTTAGATATGTTTCCACAAAAAGCAAGTGAGATTATAGGAGATCATGGTAACACTTGTAAATATGTCCTATGTGTCAAGTCTTCCACGCTGGGAGTAAGACTAACTTTTTGCACATGAAAAGTGATGTTTTCGTAAACCTCGGTTCGCAAATGCCAAACAAATCAAAGTGTCTTAAGCTATATAAATATTGTTCTTTCAAATTGTTCATTGTTTACAGGTATCAGCCATATTTACCAATGTGTTAGACAATAAACAAATGAAACGGGAGGTTATTTGGAAGAAACAACCCCAACCAAGAGAATTAGCCCCCAACCAAGAGAATTAGCCCCCAACCAAGAGAGTTAGCCCCCAACCAAGAGAATTAGCAGACTCGTTTTACTGAGTCTTTTCATGAAGCAACACACCCCAGCAAAATAGCACAGGCTGCAACGCCATTGTACTTTATTGCCACGTATGTTTGGTACGATGGTCCCAAAGGACTAGTAAAACATAATATATTTATATTTCTGTGAACCAAAATGAAGAAAACATATATTTATTGATATATATAACACAGGTCATCTCTTCATTTACTTATGAAAACTGACAGTATATAAATATAAACAAAGTACCCCACGGTCCCATCTCCGCGACACACCCAGCAGTCTACCTCGTTAGAGTTTCCCTCTTCGTCTTGAGTTTCTCGTCTGCCACCACCATCACATGTCTCACATTCCACCTTGCCCCAACCATCACAATCGTCACATGTCTCCCACCCGCGACCTTTACAGTCTTTACATTTCTGAAAAGGAATAAAATCAAGATGATTAAGTGTAACCTAATTTTGAAACCACGGCCTAGTGGTCACAATCATTATCCACGCACCGTTTGGAGACTGTGTGGTAATATTGCATTATAAACTGAGTTAAACGCAAAACGCAACATAATTATTTTCGGATACACTGAATACATTTGCCATTGTGACGCTAGGTACATTTCCGCTAATTAAAGTGGCTCGGCAAAACCTGTGATACAGCCGAGCAACATTCTACCAAGAGAATTGTACAAAGAAATCAACCTATTTGCTTCCATTTTAAGACGGACAGGAAACCGCTATAATAGTTGTACCTTTAAAGAAGCTATCCCGTCAACAACAGCGAAATTTTACAAAATATGTACACCATTTCCAAAACTACTGACGATATATACTGATATATAATTTGCCTATTTTGAGAATCCAAGCTCTATAGACACAATATAAACTGTTTTATCCAGCCAGACCAAACCTTTACTCTTTAATCCTTTCGCTGCCACAGCCAAAAATAATGACTTTACGACACGTCGTGGCCTTATTCTTATAATGTTCTAACTGATTTTTTGTCAAAATTGAGACTTTTAGATCGTTGGATTTGTCTGCGATTGTTCTATCTGCATTTGTTGGTAGAATTTAGCTATGACCTATGGTTACAGAGATTTTCTATAACAGATTGTTTTATCTGCATGATTTTTACACTCATGTAATTTCTAGACTGTTGTATCTAACACACAAACCAATCATTGCCTTGCCACTGATCACGTGGTCAACTTAGTTTAATTGTTAGAGTGTTCTATTTGAATATAAGTTGAATATTTGAATGTTCTATATGTAAATGGACCAATCAAATTACGTGTATTAGAATGTTCTATCTGCAAATGGACCAATCGAATTACGTGTGTGATTACACAATATAAAACTAAAAATAATTACAATTTATTGATCATTTTGTTCTATCTGCAAACCTAATTATCTTAATAGATACAAAGATAGGAACATTTAGTAATATACAACACATACAATATAAAGATAATAATTTGCTGATTCGTATGGTCTTTTTTCTAAGCAAATAGACCAAAAATAACGAAATGATTCATTGTTGAAACTTCAAAGCTCATTTTCTCTAAAACATGACTTTTCGACATAGAACATTATAAGGGTTAGGCGACACGTGTAAGGCGATATCAACCAGCACAATATGAGAAGGATGATCAGGGTTTACACTGTTCCCCACTCAGTAAGAATGTTTCCATAACACTTTATATATAATATATGACCGGAAGGTTTGAAGTCAAATTTTAGTAGACGACATTTGAAATTTGACGGCAAAATGGTTAATTTAAGAAATGAATTCATTAAAAGACATCTCAAGTCTTAAAACACAAATTTATATAATTTATACAGATTCAGTCGTCGAGAAGTTGAACATTATAATTATACACTTCTACACAGACCTTAACTTTGGCGGTATGTGGAACTTCCTTCTTTATCTTGTCGTCCTTAAATTTCTTCTTATATTCACATTCTATGTTCCAGGCTGGTGGGGGTGCGCCATTTTCCGGACCGTCAACACCGCCACCCTTGTAGGGTTTCTTCTTTTTCTTTGTCTCCCTCGCCTCCGTAAAAGTCCTAACTGTATACTAGTGCGAAAAGAGGAAGATGCATTATTACTCGTTTAAATGCCACATATGAGCGGATATACAGTATTGTGTCATAAACATGAAACAATCTGTTAATACATTCTTTATAGACGTCGATATATATTGTCGACGTTATATATTGATTTTGCAACCGCCGTGTCAACGTTATACATGTATGAGGCGCCGTTTTACTATTTAATCACAATTTATAGATATCCATAATCGAATTAAAGATATCCATAATTCGCATTTAAGATTTCTATAAATCGATTTATAGATATCTTAAAATGAATTATGGATATCTTTAATTTAATTGAAATATATATATATTATATTCGATTTTAAAATCTTAATAATTCAATTTAAGACATCTATAACTCGATTTATAGATATCTATAATTCAATATAAGATATCTTCGCTTCGAATTATAGTTATCTATATATCAGTTTATTCAGCCGTAGTTTGCGATACGCCAGTAAATATTTCCAAGGGACCAGTTCGTGGACATTGAATGTGGTCATTAATTCAACGATATTTATGGATATCCATAATTCATTTAAAGATATCTATAAATCGATTTATATATATCTTAAATTGAATTAAAGATATCTATAAATCTAATGTAAGATATCTATAAATACTCGTCAATTAATGATATCTTAATATGAATTATGGATATCCATAAATCGATTTAGAGATATCTATAAAAAAAAGAGTATGATAACGGACCTTTGGAAACGGCCGAGCACGACACATACGAAATATTGCAGTCTCGGTTTGATTGAGACTGTTCATGAGCAGTAGTGAAATATGCTAGTTACCGCTCACGCCCTCTAGCCCCGGGTTGAGCAGAACTCAATATTCATAAAATCAACAGCACAAAATTTTAACCATCCCGAAAATGGCATGCATATGGCGGTAGATATGGAGTTGACGTCTTCCCCATGTCGTACGGCGTATGGTCCCAGTATCTAATAAAATGAAATGCCCCGAAGAGCGAAATAAACATAATGGAATTTAGTTGGGAGCAGCGGTTATGAAGCCTGCATATAAAAAGCAGACAACATATCCTATGAGTTGTTAAACAATACCCAGAGCCTTTTATCGGTCGGAGTAGTGGAACCACCGAATCAAAAATTAAGTAAGAAAACAAAAGAAATTGAAAATGTACCACCGATAACTAACTATAAGTATCGGGCTCAGCGATCTCCAAAGATCGAATGAATAACAGTACTGATTGCAAGCGCGTGGGGACGTTTTACTGCCGCCACACTGCACAAGCAAATCGATCTAGAGATATCTTTAAATGAATTAAATATATCCATAATTAGAATATAAGAATGAATAATTTATGATATCTATAAATAATAAAAGATATCTTATATTCGAATTAAAGATATCTTTAATTCAGTTATGGATATCTATAAACAGTGAATAAACAGTAAAACGGCGCCCCATATTCATGCCTCATACACATTATATGGAAATAACTGTTAAGGCACACGTATGTTTAACAATTATAGATTTACACCATGACGTAATCCTTACCATGCCTCAGTCAAAACAATGACTTTACGACACGTGTAGACCAATATCAACATGCACACTATGTGCTGGATGATCAGGGTTTACATTGTTCGACACTCAGTAAGACTGTTTTCCATAACACTTTATATATAAAATATTACCATAAGGTGTGAAGTAAGATTTTAGCAGACGAGACGACATTTGAACTTTGGAGATGAAACGGTTAATACAGTGACACATGTTGTCTTATACATTTAGCAATTAAGTAATACAACTGTTATGTTGGATACCAGGCAAGCTAACATACATGCAGTGCAGTGATTCCAAACACTTTATCTATCTTCATCTCCTTCGCAGGCTTTGTTCCGTAACACATCTGATCCTTAACAAACTTTGATAGAGCCTCGTGGCAATCTTCTTCCGATAATTTGGGTGTCCTGAAACACGCACAGTTCTTATGTATATAAAATTCGAATTGAAATGCAAGCTTAAATTTCTTTACCACATATCAACCTTTTTTTCCATTAAAAAGCTATATATGGCTTCCCTGTAAGAGTCAATGTAGATTTTTGTAAACCCTGTTGTTGTTTCTCTTATCTTTCCATATTTTGTTTGAATACACTCTATTGTATATGTATTGTATGTAGGCTATAAACGTTGTACTGAATGTTTAATGCTGAATAAAGTTATTTGTATATATATATAGTCATATGCATTCTCCTGTGTTTTAAATTAATTTTAGTATTATTGGTAAAAGACCATGCGCTTATGCTGCATGCAGTATATGAGAGATAGACTGAGAGAAGACGATGTTTTCCCCTATGTAAGTCGATGTAAAACTGTGAGCATAGGGCAGGGGCCAATTTTGATCACATGTTCACCATGAAGAGATGCAACATGCAATACATAATAGCTCTTGTGGTTTTCAATAAAACTGACTTTTGAGTGTTTCCCTAAATAAAAGTCTGTGTTAAAGGGACACTGTCCGTAAGTAAGCAGATATTGAGCATAACCAAATAACTGTCTGACTTTTATTCAGTGAAATGTATACATGAAAACTTGAGCATAGACCCAAAGAAGTCTGTAGTAATTCATTCGTGAATTTGAAAAAAAGTTTTAATTATTATATGTAAATAATGTGGGACCCACTTTAGTTACTTTTTCTGCTGATCACGTGACTTCCATTAGCGCATTAGGTTTTTATCTAGTATGTATTGCGCAATATGTGTAGCCCGCTTAGCTCAGTCAGGAGCTCAGTCAGGAGCGATGTCGACAATGTCTCGCTCACTAGTATTACCCGAGAGTGTAATTTTAGTTTGGGCTGCGGTTCAAACGCACAAAGCGAAACTTCTTTTTTTGCTTCACGATTGAATTCCGTTAAACAATCATGCATTTAAATAGTAAATATTCAATAATGTTTAGTGTGAAATGTTTGTGAACGTAATTAGTGTGTGTATCATAAGCTAGAAGTTACGGACATTGTCCCTTTAAGAAGTATCTTCGTCCCTTTAAGAAGTATCTTCTTACATGATTATGATCACTAATTAGATTATTGATAACTTAACATAACCGTCTGTGTGGAGACACCAATAAAAGAATAATCGATCTCACGAAATACAAATAGTGAAACAGGTTAAATGGCTCCAAGTTTAAAACTTTTATATTGTAAATTATATGAATATCGATTAGTTCATAGGCATGAATATTTCTTTGGAATAAAAAGGATAACGATAAATGAACACGTACTCTTCAAATTTGGTCGGTGGAGGGTCACCCGAAGGTCCCTTTTGTGGTACAGGTGGCTTCAACTCGCCTGAAATATTCATATATAAAAGGAGTATGTATGGCATATGCTATGGTTTGCTATGGTTACCAAAATAATTACTTTGTGTCGTATTCAGTGCTGAGTTTTTTTTTGTGTAATATTGGTCGGCAGAGGGCACTACTTATCTATTTATAGTATAGTTATAGTAAATGACGCTTATACTCGATGGGTATTAGTTAATAAGTTGTTTTTATAGAGTTGTGGGGACATCGGGTGAAATACTTCAAATTTGGCGTTAATATTATATACATAATACATAGAACGTGTTTTACGGTCACGTGCCTTTAAACAACTAAGCTCGTTAAACAAACGAGTTATGAGCCTTTAAACAGTTTGCGTCACGAGTTTTGACCAGAATGTATGTTTTACTGGTGTATTGGCTATTTCATCAGAGCAAAGTATAGTTACAATCGACAGGATTCTTCAAAACGTACACTATCGTTTTGTTTTTGGAAAACACACAGAGAAATGCTTCCACTATTCCTTGATTTAACAATGCATACTATGTATGCGATTGTATTTTATATAGAGAATTACACGAGCTCATCTTTGGTTTGATTATGTTTCTGGTTAACGAGGGGAAAGAGTCAATGATTTAGAACACATAAATATAATCTAATGGAACAATGTTAAAAAACAAATTATTAAAAGTGAAAGCAAACAAAACTTATATGATGCGACGACAGCGACTAAACTAAAAGCATGCCATCGATACATACTGTTCTTGCCAAATGCCGTTGATTCGTATCCAGGAATATCCTCAAAATCTGGGTTTTCTCGGTCATGCTTGGTTTTCTTTTTTTTTGACTTGTCTTTTTTCCCTTTCGGTGGCTTGCCACCTTTCTTCTCCTTCTCGTCGTGTGCACCGGGCGTCCATTCTGACAAAACATACCTTTATGATAGAGACTTTATCTTTGCATATAATATTGTTGCATGCTTCTGTGATAGCATATCATTACAGAGAGACAGTATTTTGACCTTTGCAAAGTTACGATCATACCGATTTTTCTGTACTCCGCTTTGAGATACACATTTGTTTTAATTAAGAAATAGAACATCGTTTACTGTGAATTATCGTTTAATATATGACGGTTTGAAGTTCAATTGTAAACAATAATTTCACTCGCCTTTCGGGCTCGTGAAATTATTGTTTACAACTGAACGACAAACCGTGATATATTATAGATAATTCACCGTAAACGATGTTCTATTTCTATTCTAATACCCCTAAAATGTGAAAATAACGCACACATCTGAAATCGTTCGCATTGCTTTGCTTACTCTCCTAATGTTGCAAAAGTTACAATCAATGCACAATGCGCAATGCTTATTCTCCTAACGTTGCAAAAATTACAGTGATATATCGTTCAATATATAGAGTTTAATTAACATTGTTGATGTGATACGGGAAATAATTTCCGAGTGAGAAAGATTCTTGCGATATAGAAACGAGTGCATTTTCGCACGAGTTTCTATATCGCAAGAATATTTCTCACGAGTGAATTATTTTCCGTATCACGACAAAAATGTTAATTAAACTATATAATATATATTCCGTGATGAATTTCTTTCCAATCGTCTTTTGACACAAGTATTCCTTCTTCTGTCACTCCTTTGGCGACAGCGCGGAGTAATATCATGACGTCAATTCGTGACGTAGGAATATCGTGACGTCTATCGTTTAGTTCATATAGCATTTGGCTACTGAGCTATCTTGCACACTAGGCGAGATAGCACAGTAGAGGAAGGGATATGTTATAGATTTTCTCAAACTGGGAAATTTCTATAATTCATCACAGAATATATAATATAACGAGATATTTTAAACTAGGCTATATAGTGCGGGTGTATTAGAATTGTAATTAAACGGTTTCAAATGTAGGGCCTACAGATCAAACTCAAAAAACGTCTTGGTATTTTGGTATATCACATGATTTTTTTTAAAGAAACTAACCCACCAAATAACGGCAAAATTACACTTCAAAACCGTTTATCAAAACTCTGTCCAGGTTATTTAGGTCATATAATAATGTATATGCGCTGATCAAAAGTACATGTATAGGATTTTTCACGGGTTCTTAAAATTCCCGTGTCTGAATATACGTTAATGAATTATGAGTTGGTAACTCTTAATTCAGCGCTCCAGTTTTGGGGTTTGGCTTGGTCGGTTAAAGCCGTTTATATTGTGTTTATAGAGTTTGGAATCTCAAAATATGTAGGTTATATAGAGAATATTATGTCAGTGCCTTTCACTATCAAGTTTATTAGGCCAGGCTTAGAAAACGAAGAATGGCGAGGCTCTGCCGAGCCATTCTTCTTTTTCGTGCCGAGCCTAATAAACTTGATAGTAAAAGGCACTGACATAATATTCTATTTATCATGTAGATTATCCATATTTTCTGTATGAATTACTATTATTACCTATTTCTCAGAATGGTACGCGGACGTCGCCATGTTGTTGTTTTTTGTTTGTTTTATGACGTCAGGCAAAGTTACGTGCATGACGTCAGATAACGTTACGTACAATAAACGCCGAGGGATTCCGCATTGATTTGCTTTATTGGCCAGTGCCTAATTAAAGCAAAATTTAATAGGTCACCCCTTTATTAGGCAGAAAAGTGCATATCTGCATGATAAATCTATATACGTGTTGTAAAATCTGGCTGTTGTTGGCGGGATAGCTACTTTAAACAAACATATTAAACAACAAACACGAACGGGGACAATTGTTACATTTCTTCTAATTTTCTATCAAGTTTTATCTATATCGGAAAAGTTGTTTCCGAGAAAAATACACGAAAACACATTATGTTATTATGACAAATTATGTTATTATAATATGTAAAATGATTGTTTGAAGGAAGGACCAGCATTTCATTAATACTTTACATATGTTCAGTGTCGTCCAATATATTGATTCTAGCTAAATAACTATGTTTTTCAGATGATGTTTTCGAAAAGACCATTTAGTTTCCATCACTAATTTACATTTGACAAGTCGTGGTGGTACATTTGTGAACACTTTTATATACCTGTTTAAATATTGACATACACTTCAACGGCGTATCATATATTCACTATGTAGACCAAACTGTATTTATAAATGTGTTATTAACCTTGAATGGACATCGCTGGAATTGTCAGAATTGTGGTAAAATTATGGGCGCCGTTTTACTATTTTTTAAGTATTTTGTGATATAAAAAATTCATTTCTTGATATCAAAAATTCGAATTATTGATATCAAGAATTATTTTTTTGATATCAAGAATTATTTTTGATATCAAAAAATCTATTTTTGATATGAAGAAATGAATTTTTGATATCAAAAGAAATGTATTTCTTGATATGAAAAAAATAGATTTTTTGATATCAAGAATTATAGTGATTTTTTGATATCAAGAAATGCATTTTGTGATATCAGAATATCATTTGTTGATATCAGATTATCCAATTATTGATATCAAGAATTCGATTTTTTGATATCAATAAATCGATTTTTTGATATCAAAAAATGTATTTCTTGATATCAAAAATTCGGTCTATTTCTTGATATCAGGAAATGAAAAGAATTTCAAATTGTTTTCCGCACTAGTGCATAGGGAAATGGTGTAGCGATAATTAATTCCAATTCTATCATTTTAATTTTAATTCTTGATTTCATTAAATCGATTTCTTGATAATGATTTTCTGATATAAAAAAATGCGATCAAGAATACGATTTCTTGGATATCAAAAATTAGAATGTTTTTTTGATATCAATAATTCGTTTTTTTTATATCAAGAAATATATTTTGTGATATCAGAAAATTATTTCTTGATATCAAAAAATCGAATTCTTGATATCAAGAAATGCATTTTTGATATCAAGAAATCAGTTGATTGTCTGATATCAATAAATCGATTTTGTGATATCAATACTTCGATTTTTTGATATCAAGAAATGAATTATTGATATCACAAAAAACTGAATTAATAGTAAAACGGCGCCCCATAAAATTACACTACACGTAAATTAAAACCAACTACCATGGCCTGAATGGTATAAATTATATAAATCTGTAATTTAATACGGTGAAGTGTATTGATCGGTTATAGTCTTTGGTTTTCACTAAAGACTCGAACTAGCACAATGCTTACAAAGGGTCTGACGTAAATAGGTAATGAATAAAAAATAGGTCGAACTAAAATATAATTTCTGTTCTGTTTTGACAACAATACAAACATACCTATCGACTTTGAAAAACACCCACTCAAGGTGATTCACCCCAATATTATTTAAAATCAGTTTATCTATGATATAAATATTAACAATATATAGGCCTATAATCATTAAACTATAGTCGGTGACAGATCGCATATTAGGGACCAGTCAATATTTACCGTTGGGATGTGACCGGTGCAAAATGGCATGGGACAGACAGGTACTTGTTTTTGTCGGACAAACCATGGGTCGATACTTTTTTCTGCTTGCTTGCCATGGGACGTACACTTTTTTTAAGCATTCTTTTTTTAATAAATTAATTACTAACTGTTGATTACATTTCACCAATCATATATTCAAACCTATAGTAAAATAACGAAGAAAAGTTAAAAAACTCAAAAGTGTATTTAAATATATGGAAACAGATTTAAAGTCAAAACGATATTGGATTAATAGTCGAAAGGCTTATTTTAATGCTTGATAAAGACTTCAAGATTGCCATGTGTCCCTTTAAAGTTAAATAGTGAGGATACAATGTCCGTGTTGTATGATACCTGCCTACTAACGATTCCTCACATTAAATACATATAGAAATTTAAAGGGACACATGCCAATCTTGAATTATTTATCAAATACCAAAACTGGTACCTAGATTTATAAATCCAATATTAGTTTGACTTTGGACCTGCTGGCATATAATGTAAATAAGATTTGGATATTTCAGTTATTCGTTGTTATTTCACTTAGGGTTTAATATAGTACTGGTGCAATACATTCAAAAGAAGTAATATGAAAATAAATTTGCTTGAACCATTGAAATACGTATTATTGATACTGTCCCGTTTAATCGGGATGTCAATAGGGTAAGAGTGATGTTGTTGCGCCTTTAAACCTGGTTTAAACCCCAGCGGCCTTCCCCCTCTTCGTAAACATATTTACCTTAGATTCTCTAACATATATACGTTGAGAAATGCATGAATTTACTTACGTCCAGGCTCGTCATCCGGGTCGAATTCACCTGTGAAAAAACAACAAAGAGCGTGTTAAAAATACTTGCTTCTGGGTTTTCTCTACACTTAGTAAAGGTTTAGGTCACACACTTGTAATAATTATTAATTGTATACGTAATATATTTCTACACGCATTCTTAGTTATTTGAAATGCACATGAACAATGTAAATACATGGTTAAGTCACCACTTCCCTTATTCTTGTGTTCCAACACAATTGTACCTTAAAGGAGGTGCATCATTCATTTTTCAGAAGAACCGAATTTTTTAAAATGTTCCAATATACTATAGAAATATCATATCAATCAACAACAGATTGTTAACGCCGTGTTTTACGTCTAAAGATTGAATTCACCTAATAGTTTGAATGTACTCGGTGGTAAATGTGTTTACATTAACCCTGATGCGCACGATCCATAGGCATCCGGTACAGAGATAGAATAGTAAAAGATGGACTTAGAGTGATTAAAATATTAATTAATTGATTTCTGGACCAAAAAAGAAGTTTATATCTATATATACATATTATCTACTTCAAGGTATTGAACTCCTAAAATGGCCCAAAAAAAACACAGTTCTATACTGCTTGTTACTTCTAGGTATGTAACATAGCCTTGACAGCATAACCTGCTCAGGTCGCAAGCAGAATTGTATATATATATAAAACAAAAACTGTCATTAAATCTCTCGTACTTTGTACCAGAGAATCAAATATGCCATCGTGAGTGAATTTCAATTCAATGACAAGAAGATGGCACGGCTCTTACTACTATAATCTATAGGTCTAACATGGTGGCATGCATTTAAAACGACTGAAACATAATGTGATGATTAACTCGAACGGATACCTGAAGAGCCGAAAGTTAAAGTTGTCGTGGAAGATGTGAATTTCGATAATTTCACGAGTGAATGTTATTTCATTACGTCCAGCCATCGTGATTCCAGAACGAGTTTTTTTTGTAACAAGACATCCGATTGGACGAAGCAGCGTCCTCGTCCAATCGGATGTCTTGTCACAAAACACCTCGTTCTGGAATTGTTATGGACGCCTGGGTGTAAAATATACGTTCGCTCTTAAAATTATTGAAATTTGCAGCTTCCACGACAACTTTCACTTTCGGCGCTTCAGGTATCCGTTCGAGTTAATCATTAGTCGTTTTCAACGCATGCGACCATGCAGGACCATGCAGGACCTATAGATTATAGGTAGTAAGGACCGTGCCATCTTATCATTGAACTGACATTCACTCAAGTTGGCATATTTGATTCTCTGGTAAAAAAAAGTACGAGAGATTGAATGACAGTTTATGTGTTATTGATTATATGTATAATTCTACTTGGGCAGAATAAAAGGTTTGACACATGTATAACAACACAATTTCCCGACAAAAAAACGATCCTGGCTGTCTGTCGTTCTGTCTGTCATTGTCTCTGTCTCCCTCTCGCGCGCGAAATCAGAATAGCGTTCTCTGCACTGATAACATTGGAGGGTAACACACCAATACATATATCGAAATTGGTACTCAGTGTTACAAATGTGCACTTTAAATAACCACTTTTTGTCCATTTGTTACAATAGGGCAAATTGTGGGTATGATTTTTTGGGTGGGAATGAATTAATGAATGAATGAATCGGTGTGTGGAAGTGTTGAAACGGGGGTGGGGAGGGGGAGGTGGGGGTGGGGGCTCATATACGGACAAAGCCCTCTATCTAGCACCATAATTATACACAGGATGTTCGGATGATCGAAAATCTCATTCCTCAATTATAAAACGGCATGCTTAAGATTACAAATTTCGATCTGGGTCAACATTTTACCTGGCGATAAATATAAACAATATCAATATTTTACCTGGCGATAAATATAAACAATATCAATATTTTACCTGGTGTAGACATTATCCTTTATTGTTGATATTTAAATAAAATAAAACAACACAGCCCATTAACAATTTACACAGCTAGGAACATACCTCCACACTGAACAAGGTAATGTCCAAGCCAATTTTTTATACATTAGGTATCCATGTTTATTGGTGATTGTTTATTAGTAACCATTGATCTCCCAGTCAGTACTTGTCAATACAATATACGGGTTACGGGTGGTAATCCGGCACAAAGCAGTTAAATAATTGAGGTGTATGAAGTAGATCCGCCGCGGTATTAAAGCAATAATTTCATGCAAATATATAAGCAAAATATGTTTAGGTTATTTTAAAAGAAAACCTTGTTTTACGAAACACAGTTTAAAAAGTGTACTTATTGTGTGTGTATGTATGTATGTATCAGTTATCCTCTTGACGTATTGTTTCGTGGGTTCAACAATAAAATTATAGTGTTTTGTGGGGGTGGGGGTGTGTTGGAGGTTTTCGCGTTTGTGTGTGCGTGCGTTCGTATGTGCATGCATGTTTGTGTGTGTTTGAGATGGGTGGTTCAGGTGGGGACTGCTGTCATGTGTTGTAATTTAATTGTGTATATTAAATGACGAGAATGTATGCATAAATAAAAAACATGTTTTGTGCTATTCTGTTTACGACGAACTCGAACTAACTTATTGCACGACTTTACGGGTTAGTACAAAGTAAAAACGATGTATTGATAATTCTTTTGTAAGGCCACAGTTGACGCAATGAATGGTGACGGCGAAACTATTTATTTTACTGTTTTTAATAAAGAGCAATACAAATAGTTTCGCATTAAGACCTCAAAAAGGAATATATAACCATAGCCTTGTTCCTTTTTCGAATAAGGAATTAGGATCCAAAGTTTTCATCATCCTCGATTAGGCGTTGGCTCCGCATTAGTGGCTGTATGCTGACAGTTTCAATATGTGGAATAAAACTAAAATATAATCGGATTACTGGGACAAAATTAAATATCCACTTAGTACGGTCTTAAACAGTTTAAATGGTATTAATAATTTAGTGATATTAAAATCGGATTTATAAAAATTAGCTCATGATATATTCAAACTATTAAACCTCTAGCTCGTGTAGTATGGCCCGGATGGTAAAGATGTTGCGATTGAAACGTTTTCGCCTCTCACCGCTGCTAGTTCGAATCCAACTGTGTGTTCCACTTGTAAGTGTCGATTCTTACGGGTGGCTGGAAGTATGCAGTACTGGTTCTACCCAGGAAAAGTGGGGTGGTCTGCCTCCACCACAAACAAATCAACTGTCATATATAACCTTCCATGTGTTGAAAATGACGTGAAACACCAACTTACTTGTAGTTTCAGAGAAGAACTATTATATAACTCTATGTAATGGATGTGAGCTCTGGGGGTGGGGCCGAACTTGACACCCGGTTGCCATTTGAAAAAAAAAACCAGTTTCAACACTTGAACGAAACTAGTAAAATAACATGAACTTTATATCCTACATGCAATATATGAGAGCTCTATACTTTGTGGATTCAGAGAAGACGGTGTTTCCCCCTATATAATGATAAGTACAACTGAGAGCACCCAGAAGGGGCCATGTTTGATCACCATTTGAACAACTTTGGTAGAGGACCATACGCTGATGCAACATGCAATATATAACAGCTCTTGTGGTTTCAGAAAAGACGAGTTTTTAAAGTTTTCCTATATAAGTCATGTATTGATATGTTAAGAAGTCTTTTCTTAAATGATTATGGTCATTAATGGGCTTATTGATATGTTAACTTGACCGTCTGTGTGGAGACACCAATAAAAGAATAATCGAGATCACGGAATACAAATAGTGCAACGGGTTAAATGGCTCCCGCCGTATAATTTTGTTTTTATATTGTAAACTGAATGAATATCGATTAGTACTTGGCTGTTAAAATCGATTTTCATGACTGTGTATAACATGATACACGAGTACACTTGATAGAGGATAACAGGTATGCTTGTTACAGAATTACATGTATACATGTTTGCGAATCACAGGTATACTTGTTACTTAATCACATGTATACATTATACAGAATCACAGGTATATTTGTTAGAGAATCACAGGATTATTTGTTAGAGAATCACATGTATACTTATAAGAGAATCACAGGTATACTTGTTGGAGAATCACCGGTATACTTGTTACCGAATTCGAAAAACCGCACTTATACTAGTTAGAGAACCACATGTATACTTGTTAGAAATCACATATATACTTGTTGAAGAATCACAGGTATACATGCTATAGAAGAACCGCAGGTATACTTGTTGAAGAATCACAGGCATACTTGTTAGGGAATCACCGGTATACTTGTTAGAGAACCACAGGCATATTTGTTATTGAATCACAAGTATACTTGTTAGAGAATCAAAGGTATACTTGTTAGAGCACCACATGTATACATGTTAGAGAACACCAAGTTTACTTGTTAGAGAAGAACCACATGCATATTTGCTAGAGAATCACAGGTATACTTGTTGAAGAATCACAGGTATACTTGTTATAGAAGAACCACAGGTATACTTGTGAGAGAACCATAGTATACTTGTTGAAGAACCACAGGTATACTTATCAGAGAATTACATGTATACGTGTTAGAGAATCACAGGTATACTTGTTAGGGAATCACAGGTATACTTGTTAGATAATCACAGGTATAATTAATTGTTAGAGAATCACAGGTATTCTGGTTGAAGAATCACATGTATACTTGCTTGTTACAGAAGAACCACAGGTTAACTTGCATACTTGTTGAAGAACTACAGGTATATTTATTAGAGAATCACATGTATACTCCTTAGAGAACCACATGTCTACTTTATAGCAACCACAGGTATACTTGTTAGAGAATCACATGTATACTTGTTGAAGAATCACAGGTATACTTGTTACAGAACAACCACAGGTACACTTGTTAGAGAACCTATAGTATCCTTGTTGAAGAACCACAGGTATACTTATCAGAGAATCACATGTATACTTGTTAGAGAACCACGTGTATACTTGTTAGAGAACCACGTGTATACTTATCAGAGAATCACATGTATACTTGTTAGAGAACCACGTGTATACTATCAGAGAATCACATGTATACTTGTTAGAGAACCACGTGTATACTTGTTAGAGAACCACGTGTATACTTATCAGAGAATCACATGTATACTTGTTAGAGAACCACGTGTATACTTGTTAGAGAACCACGTGTATACTTATCAGAGAATCACATGTATACTTGTTAGAGAACCACGTGTATACTTATCAGAGAATCACATGTATACTTGTTAGAGAACCACATGTATACTTGTTAGCGATCACATGTATACTTGTTAGAGGATCACATGTATACTTGTTACATAACCACAGGTATATTTGTTAGATAATCTTGTGTATCAAAGCAAACAGTCCCAAATATTTATCATTTAGACCAAATGGCGTGGTCATATTTAATAATGTAATTACTCGAGTGCGCGCGCAACTTATCTTTGTATTCTGCCATATGGCATTCGTGAATTAGGTTTTAAGTTATTTCTTTTATCTAGGCCCTTAATGTAACATATTTTTTTGCTTGTCTACGTCTGTAATATATGAAACTAATTCATGATCTACAAATAGGGTAGTATTTCAACATTAAAAAGACATATACGTGTTTCGTCCTTTATCGTGATGTATCTTTGACCCAATTTCGTATTACGCTAATACCTTAGTAATAATCGTCATATACCTTAGTAATCATCGTCATATACCTTAGTAATAATCGTCATATACCTTAGTAATCATCGTCATATACCTTAGTAATCATCGTCATATACCTTAGTAATAATCGTCATATACCTTAGTAATAATCGTAATAATCGTCATATACCTTAGTAATCATCGTCATATACCTTAGTAATAATCGTCGTTTGAATAATATTTTATTTTGGCACTAACAGTGCCCACATCTCATATATAGTTTATTGCTAGGATCTATAGAATGATTCGAACACTTATTAGAGTATCACAGGTTTACTTATTAGAAAATCACATGTATACTTGTTAGAGAACCACCGGTATACGTGTTAGAGTATCACAGGTATACTTGTTAGAGAATGACAGGTATTTTTATTAGATAATCACATGCTTACTATTTAGAGAACCACAGTATACTTGTTAGAGAATCACGGGTATATTTGTTGGAGACTCACAGGTATACTTGTTAGAGAATGAAATACGTGTTAGAGTATCACATGTATAGTTGTTAGAGAATCACAGACATACTTTTAGAGAAAAAACGGATATACTTCTTTATTTATAGCATCATAAAATAATGGGGTTATTACAGAATCATATTTATTTGGTTTAAACATATTTTATTGCATTTTTTTTTAACAAAGTATGCAAATGGGTCGGGCCACAAGTTCTTACAACATTAGTTACGGCCCTTCCCAATACAATTTAAATTACAAAGAACAATTTTAATGTTATTGCTATAGTAAACATATTAAGTAACAATGAATACAGAAACTAAATGAATTAAAGTTTACAAATGTAGACGTAAACAGTTGTCACAATAGTTGGGTGAAAGAAAAGAAAAAGAAAAAAGAATGAAGGAGGAATTGAATTGAATTGAATTGGGGTTTTAAGGCGCACCAACAAATGAAAAGGTTATATGGCGCCTAAAAGGCATGAACATGCCAGGCTCATCTTCCATGTACATCGAGATTAAATATGGAAAATGGGCCTAGAACCTTCTCACCCTGAACTGCAGAGTTGCTGCAAATTCTATCGTAGAAACTCCATTTACGCTGGAGCCACGTTATTGTTTTTCTGCCACTGCTCTTAGTGATGTGAGCGAGATGGCACCTGAAACAATGCAGGGGTCATGATGAAGACCTTTAATGAACATGAACAAAAAATGACAAAATGAATATGAATGGGGGGGGGGGGGGGGGGGGTCCTACCCCTCTGCATGTGACGGTGTGTTTGCAGTGGTTGTATACTACCCCGGCAACCACACGGGGAGAATGAAGGAGGAGAAGACGACAGAATATGTTTAATAAGAGTACATAGGGTCAGTCCGAACACACTGCTGAGTTGTTTTAATACACTAGTTAAAACTCCTGGTGTCTTTTATATGTTTGCACAGCTAGAAAAACAATTTCATTTTCTTTATCACTAAAATCTGTATTGCCAATACACAATTTGTCAACGTTCAACGGATGGAACAGTCTGGTTGATATAAACAGGTCACGCCTCTGTTCAGTAAATCGACAACATTTAAAAAGAAAATGTTCAGCATCTTCTTTGTCTTGTCCACAGTCGCATGTTGGTGATAATCGTAAATGGTTCAAATACAAATCACCATTAAGGTTGCTGCATAAGTTCCGAATGCGAGCATGAATTACAGAAAGTGATCGTAAGCCGCATAAATAAAACGACGGGACAGTGGGACGCTTAAACATTGTGTTGAGGAGACACCATTTAAATGCCTTTAAAGACACTAATTCACGAACATGTGTAGGTAGATTATTCCAAAGACTTAATGACGAAGGGATAAATGATTTGGAAAATAACTCAGTCCTCCTTATCGGTGTTACGTAGTCATCGGAGTTCCTCAAGTTGTAATTATTAATATCTCTAACAAACGGAGGAAACAAGTTATTTACACTCTCAGGCAACATTTTATTTTTAGCTTTAAATACAGTTATAAGTTTCTGAAATGTTCGTCTGTCTGCTAGCGAAAGCCATCCAATTTCGACGATTAATTTGTTAATAGATACGGATCGAGTCAAACCGGTAACAATACGCGCAGCTTCATATTGCAGTTGTTCTAAAGAGTTTCTCTCACCGACAGTATAACCGTCCCACACTGTGGAAGCATACTCTAAAATTGGTCGCATATATGATATATATACTTGATTCATATTTTTTCGACCTACTTTGTATTTTAAAATTCTCGTTAGGCCTAAAACTTTGGATGCTGAGGTTAGAATGTTTTTAATATGTTCATGCCATTTACCATTATTACTTATAGTCAGGCCTAGATGTTTGTGATGTTCTACAAATGTAAGTTGTACGTCATTAAAAAATAAATTTGGTTGTCTGATGTTATTTGTTGACGTTATAAATAAAACTTCAAACTTCAGTTTTATTTGGGTTAAACATTTCTAACCATGTTTTAGCCCATTCAGACGTAATTTGCAAGTCATGATTTAATATACCATCCATATCTTCTGCGTAAGAAGTTGCGACTGAAAGCGAGCTATCATCGGCAAATAATCTAGTAATGCTTAACATATGTTCAGCGATATCGTTTATGTAAATTAAAAAGAACAAAGGTCCGAGTACTGAACCTTGCGGAACGCCAGCTGTTATTATTTTTAAATCTGATTTGGCATTTCCTATAAAGACTCTCTGTTTTCTATTGGAGAGGTAATCTGAAATCCATGATAAAAGTTTGCCATCGATACCATTTTGTTTCAATTTAAATAGTAATGCTTTCCGCCAAACGCGATCAAATGCCTTAGATATATCAGCAAAGACAATACACATAATTTGTTTTGCATCAAGTGTTTGGCATATTTGATGGTAAATATCTAATAGTTGGTAAACTGTGGAATGACCCGGTCGGAAACCGAATTGGTTAGCAAAAAGCAAATTGTTAAAGACTAAGAAGTTAAAAACATGTTTAAAAATAATTCTGTCTAAAATCTTTGCAACGCAACTAAGTAACGAAATCGGTCTATAGTTACTTGGGGAATTAAAAACTCCCGCTTTAAATAATGGCATAACAATAGCACTTTTCCATAAGTCGGGATAAATGCTTTCATTAATGGAGCGATTAAAAAGTGTACAGAGTGGTTTTGAAATGGTATTAACTGTTTCTTTCAACATCCTATGACTTATTTCATCCTCTCCACTAGCCTTGTGCATCACTAAACTCAATTATATCTACAATTTCAGATTCCTGTATTACTATATCATTTATTCTCGAATTAGTTCTGTGAAAGAAATGTGGCAATCTCGCATCTGAGTCATCAACAGTCGATATTGAAGCAAAGTAATCATTTAAGCAGTCAGCTTTTTCATTATCAGAAAATGAGTAAATCACTTCACCAGTATCTAATGTTGTAACAAGTGGTGGAATAACTTCAGAATTTTTGTTTGACTTTATAAAACGTTTTAAGATTTTCCAGTATTTACGTTGATCTGTGACATTTGCATCGCATATTATATCTTCCAAATTGCTAAAGAAATATTCCTTTGCATGCTTTTTTAAATTATTTACTTTGTTTCTTAATGATGTGTAAAGTGTCCAATTCTCGGGTGTATTGGTACTGATAGCTTTTTGTTTTTGGCGGTCGCGTTTTCGCGTGACACGTCTTAGTTCGGAATCGTACCATGGTTTATCATTAGGTCTAATCATAACAAGTTTTGACGGAATACATAACTTAACTAAATCTATAAACGTGCTTGTAAAACGTTTGCACGCTACGTCAACAGAATCTTCGTTTAAAAAACCCCAGTCATGAGTTAACAAGAGCGCATTAAGTTTATCAAAATCAGCCCTTTTGTATAGCCAAACACGTCTTTTATACGAACATTTGGTATTATATGTTAATGGAATGACAACGTAAGTACCAAAATGGTCGCTTACATCGGAAGGAATTTTTATTACACCAGAATCAATAAAATCGAGTGAATTTGGTACAACAATAGGGTTGCTGACCGGTCAGTTACCCGTGTAGGTTCATTTATAATATTAATGAGGTTATTAATGAGCATTATATCTTTGAGACAAAGACTACTAGGGTTTAATTGATCTTCATTTATATCTCCAACCATAACAATAGCATTCCACACATCCAGATCTTTTTCGATGCATATATTTAGGTCTGTCCAGAAAGCACTGGGCGCAGTAGGTTGTCTGTAAATAGTACATAGGACAAACGATTTGTCCCTATCTTTTATTTCTATCCATACTGTATCTTGTAACGTATTTTCTAGTTCTAAAATTCGACGTGAAAATATATTTTCAGAAACGTACACGAGTAGCCCGCTAGAATGTGCTGACTTATCATTTCTATATATGGTAGAAAACCCGTCAATATGTAACGAGTCGGTTAAAACGTTAGCAGACAAGTGCGTTTCCGTGAAACATAGTATGTCAAAATCAGAGAAATTGTCTTTAACGTATTCCATTTTGTTGCGAATACTTCTAATATTTATATGAAATATTGAAAGACTAGGCGTATCTGTAACTAGAAGTGGCCCTGATTTTTTCTCAACATCATTCGACATAATAACGAGCATGGTCATTATAAACGCAAATTCTATATTAAGGATACTATCCATGGCAAATGCAATAACATTTGCTTTAAAACTTGATAAATACGCAAATAATAGCATCATATATTGTAAACCCCGGACTACCCTCAACAATGCTGCTGCGGATGTTCCATTATATAGTGATGGTGTTGTAAAGTCATTTTAAAGTATTGTTTTGTGGGTTATTAAATGTGTCAGCTGATATTTACTTTAAATAATCTAAAAAGAAATATGTCAACTTTTGCACTGATAGGAAATCGTCTGTAGCTACTCTAGTTATCTCTGGCGATTACAGTGGCACTATATCTTATCTTAGTGGAGTGCGTGGTCCAGTGGTAGAGCGCCGAACTCCAGATCGAGAGGTCGTGGGTTCGATCCTCGCCGCGGCCACGTTATTTATCCTTGAGCAAGATAATTAATCCACATTGCTTAGTACTGGTTCTACCCAGGAAGCCATCGAGAGTGATTAATCTAAGTTGCAATAACTTGTTTCGCAATCGATGTAAAATAAATATGTTTAAACTATATATTGTAAAATAGAACGAAAAGGCTTACAGTAAAAAAAACTTTTTGTAGAGAACCATGCGTTTTGTTGTAATAAGAGCCAATTGCTATTCGCCAGCTACTTAAATCATTACCCATTGGTTTCAAAATTAATACTTACACAGTGCCGGCGAAAAACATTTGGAACTCCTTAAACATGCAGTGTTCCAAACCTGACCCCAAAACAGAGAGTAAGAACGTACAAATAAGGCGAATAGCGTAATGCATTCTGAGTGAAGAATTTTCGGGTAATCAGTTGTTTCTTTAAGTACAAATCTATACCGTTATAAATTTTACCTTTATACTACTTCATTGAACAAGGTCAATGAGAAGGGATACAAATTATATTACGTAACTTTGAAACGAAATTCACGGGCTGTGACAGTTGAGTAATTATATCCAATTAAACTTCCAACAACAATGATCAATATATTATTGCTCGATACAATATATGCAATGGACGTTTATTTAAATAAAATACATGTTAATCGTGAGCGAAACTCACGGGCATTGGCTTAACTTAGAGTAGAAATAAAGTACACAATTATGTGTAAAACGATCTAGAAATTCGAACAGCTCAAATCAACACGAACTTTAAAAACAGTGCATGTCGTAATATATTTACCAAAATAACCCACAACTTATTTATAATGTCGATACAAACACGTCTGCTCCATATCTGAGCTATCAATGAAAACAAGCGTTGCAGACCACTGGTTTGACTGAACATGACAATGGAGACTACATGAGCGTCTGAGGAAAACATGAATAGTGAAAAACAGATACACGTGCAATCCCAAATCACATGGCTGGGGAAAACCCAACGTATGTTACCACTATAACGTGTCTATAAATAGAGTATATGAAGACCACAATTGAAGAATATAAGAATCTTTCATGGGCATCCGGTGAAGATAGGGAATTCCAACCCGAGGTATACGTGTTTTTATCGGAACCGAGGCTCTGCCGAGGTTTCGATTAAAACACTTATACGGAGGGTTGGAATTCCCTATCTGAACCGAATACCCATGATAGATTCTTTTTCTTGCATATCAGAGATATGTTGTGCGTTGACGCCGCCAGCTATTAACGTTTTGCATGTTTTCCTGCATACCGGATATTGGCGCGCGTGAATTTTATCTCGACCCTAGGGTGAGATGAAAATATCAAGCCCCGGTAAAATGGCGGATATCCTTGTCCGGTATGCAAGAAATAGCATGTACTGCAGCATTATACCATACAAGACATGACATGAAACATGTGTTTATCAATTCGGCTTACCATACTATACTCAAAATATTCATACCATTCATATCATAATCATCTTGATGTATTTGTCAAGTTATGTCAAACAAGAAGACAATGGTAAAACATAACAAGTGCTAGCTAAACATGCCATATACATGCCCTAATACATCGGAGTTAAAATAATAATGCAATAATAATGCAAATGATTGCGGCTTAAAATCAGTATCCTTATCATTTCATCATAGCTATTCGTTAGGCATATATAGTAAATTTACAATACTTCATAACGCTTAATGCAGGTGATTAAATTTGGTGTTTTTATCGATCATAGTGTTTTTTTATCATTTCATCATAGTCAACCGCTGACACATATATATAGTAATTTTAAAATACTGTCATAATGCAATGCTGTGAAAAAAATGATTATGCAAGTATATTCACATAATCATATACACACACATACATATACATGCATGCATATACATACACATATACACACATATACATATACACATATATCTACATATATACACATATACACCAACATATCCGCATATACATATACACATTTACACTCAATGACGTATATATCCAGTAACACACATATACACTACCATATACGTATATAAGTAGCAGTCCACGGAGTTAATATTTATTCAAATAATAAGTGTTTGTGTCAGTTACACACTTTCATCCAAGAATAACAGGGCCTGGTCCATGGTGTGAAGGTAGACAGGAGTGTCAGTTTCTTGTTTCTTGGCGAAGATCCTTCCATCACGAGTCCAAAACGCATGAATTTCTTTTTGGACTTTGGCGTTTATTAAACGTTTTACAATCCCATGGTTATACGCGGTAAGGTCATCAGAAACAAAAATTCTACTACCCTTCAGGTTTTTCCGGTTCTTACATATCATGTTTTTGGTATGATATCTGGAGAATTTAACGAGTATTTGTTTCTTATATTTTCCAATAGGGTGACATCGCTCAATATCAGACTTTGTTATCGGCTTATTTCATGAATGATCTGATTGAAGAACACGTGTGTTTATAAATTCCACAATATGTGACGTAAGCTTTCCCTCGTCCGTAGCCGATGGTGGAATAGGCAGGTTGTTGATTCGTACAGAGTTTCTGCGTCCGTACTGCTGCAGGTCGTTGAGGTCAAGTTTAATGTCATACAACTTTTCTTGGAGATCTTTAATCTCGTTTTGAGCCTGTTTCAATGATTCAGACTAGCATCAAGCATCTCAGTCTGCTGCTTTATGACTACGTCCTGGTCTCTGATGGTTTGTAACAGCTTTTCATTTGATTGGAGGAGAGGCTGAACAACTGATTCATTGAATGATGAAATGGCCAAGTCCATGGCTGATTTTATGAGAGGAGAAATCAGTCCAGACAGGATAGGGGAGACTTTAGCAAAAAATACTTCATTTTGAAACGCTGTAGCTATCTTGTTTACGAAAGTCAACGAACCTTTCGACAGTGTACTAATGTCCGGCAGCGAATTTTGACGTTTTAATGTCGGTCTTTCATGATCATCGCTCAAAGAGCCTCTCTCATCAGACTTACGTTTTGCAGCATTCTTCTTTCCATCGTTAATATCCATATTTTCCATTCTCAACACGTCCGTTGTAAACAAATATTGTAAACAAAAATAGGCAGATTACACACCGTGTTGCACGCTTTCCAACTGGGTTCTGAACACGACACCGTAAACAAAAGAAATCCAATATTGTTTAGATTCGTATACATATTCATAAATCCATAATATTAATGTTTCCACATCATAATTAATCTAAACCAAACACGGCTGTTTTAACAATGAAAATCCGAAATTTTTGCGAGCGTTCTACATTCGTCCGATCATTTTCGCGCGCGCGCGCCATAACCCAACATTATATTTATTTGACAACAATGTGTATGCTTGTATACATCTACATGAACACGTTCAGTTTTAACTAGCATGCTTGTGTTTCGGGTACATGCGTTTTGTTTTGAAATTGAGAACAAAAGTGTCAGAATCGTAGAAACAATTCACGACAGGGCTTCGCGATGTGTTTTCATGAGTGAACTTTTTTGTTTTCAATTTCTGTTTTTTAGTCAGTCAACCAAGTGTTCGAATCATTCTATAGATCCTAGCAATAAACTATATATGATATGTGGGCACTGTTAGTGCCAAAATAAAATATTATTCAAACGACGATGATTACTAAGGTATATGACGATGATTACTAAGGTATATGATGATTATTACTAAGGTATATGACGATGATTACTAAGGTATATGACGATGATTACTAAGGTATATGACGATGATTACTAAGGTATATGACGAAGGTATATGACGATGATTACTAAGGTATATGACGATGATTACTAAGGTATATGACGATGATTACTAAGGTATTAGCGTAATACGAAATTGGGTCAAAGATATTTCACGATAAAGGACGAAACTCGTATATGTCTTTTTAATGTTGAAATACTACCCTATTTGTAGATCATGAATTAGTTTCATATAATACAGACGTAGACAAGTAAAATAATATGTTACATTAAGGGCCTAGATAAAAGAAATAATTCAAAACTTAATTCACGAATGCCATATGGCAGAATACAAAGATAAGTTGCGCGCGCACTCGAGTAATTACATTATTAAATATGACCACGCCATTTGGTCTAAATGATAAATATTTGGGACTGTTTGCTTTGATAAACATAATGTAGATCTACACTGACTTTGGTTACAATTCAAATACGAGGGTCGTCCCAAAAATTATGCGGCAATGGCTCTGGTCCCCGTTCATGTACTTGTTTGTATGTCGTTTTACGAAATTTTCAACACAGGCAAGTTTATATATATGACGGTCGATATTTTGTGGTGGAGGCAGATCACCCACTTTTCCTGGGTAGAACCAGTACTTTACATCTCCCGCCATCCGTAACCAGTACTGTACATCTCCCGCCATCCGTAAGAATCGACACTTCTTCACTTGTAAGTCGATCTTACAGTGGGATTCGAACCCGTAGCGGTGAGAGGCGAAGGTTTACAACGCAACGTCGTTAACGAAGACGCTACACGAGGGTCGTCTCAGAAATAACACAACCAGGACCCAGGTTACCATTCATGTACGAGGGTCGTCTCAGAAGAAATACGACAATATGTGTGTGTGTGTGTGTTTGTGTGTGTGCGTGCGTGCGTGCGTGTGTGTGGATGTGTGTATTTATAAGGATTATAGTCCCCCCGCCTTTTAACCAATAGGACGCCCTAAAGGTATAGGTACACTAGAGTTGGGAAAGAGTAAAGCGACAATGACTCTGGTCACCATTCTTGTACGAGGGTCGTCTCAGAAATAACACAACAATGACTCCGGTCACCATTCTTGTGCGAGGGTCGTCCATCAAGTAATATTACAATGACTCTGATTATCACTCATGTACGAGGGTCGTTTCAGAAGTAAAGTGACAATGACTCCGGTCACCATTCATGTACAAGGGTCATCTCAGAAATAACACAACAATTACTCCAGCTACCAAAAAATAATAATAATAAAACAAGAGGTCAATGACCTTGAAGCTCTACTGATTGATTTTGGTTTCAGGAAGTAGTCGCTACGGACTTGTTTTTTGAAAATCTATTTTTAACCGTGGCGGCCATCTTGAATTTCCGGCCGACCTGAATCTAGGATCAATTAGACATTAAGAGCAACATTCCTGTGAAGTTTCATGAAAATCCGTCAAGCAGTTTCAGAGGAGTAGTCGCTACAAGTTTTCATAATATAACTCTATGTAAACAAAGATGGCCGCTGGCAGCCATGTTTAACGTCAAATCAAAACGATTTTCGACAAGGACCAACATCATGTTATACTTATCATTTTATCATTTTAGAAAAAGTCCCATATCAATATCTCTTATAGTTTTGAAGAAGTAGTCGCTACAAACTTATTTATTCTAAATTTATTTTTAGCTGTGGCGGCCATCTTGAATTTCCGGACGACCTGAAATTTTTCTAAGAGCAACATTCCTATGAAGTGTCATGAACATCCGTCAAGTAGTTTCAGAGGAGTAGTCGCTACAAGTTTTTACTATATAACTCTATGTAACCAAAGATGGCCACTGGCAGCCATGTTTAACGTCGAATCAAAATAATTTTCCACAAGGATCAACATCATGTCATGCTGATCATTTTAGAAAAAGTCCTATATCAATATCACTTATAGTTTTCAAGAAGTAGTCGCTACAAACTTATTTTTTAAAAATCTATTTTTAGCTGTGACGGCCATCTTGAATTTCTGGCAGATCTGAAATTTTGCTAGGATCAATTAGACATCAAGAGCAACATTCCTGTAAAGTTTCATGACAATCCGCCAAGTAGTTTCAGAGGAGTAGTCGCTACAAGTTTTTACTATATAACTCTATGTAAACAAAGATGGCCGCTGGCAGCCATGTTTAATGTTGAATCAAAACGATTTTTGACAAGGATCAACATCATGTCATGCTGATCATTTTAGAAAAAGTCCCATATCAATATCACTTATAGTTTTCAAGAAGTAGTCGCTACAAACTTGTATTTTAAAACTCTATTTTTAGCTTTGGCGGCCATCTTGGATTTCACATCAACATGAATTTTTGCTAGGATCAACTAGACTTTATGGGCAACATTTCTGTAAAGTTTCATGAATATCCATTAAGTAGTTTCAGAGGAGTTGTCGCTACAAATAAAAGTTTACGGACAGACGGACGGACGGACAGACGGACGACGGACGCCGCACCACGGCATAAGCTCTGCTGATCTCTGATCAGTCGAGCTAAAAAAAATGAAGCAAATACCGCTGCACACATTCTTTAAAATTAGAGATCGTCCGAAGTAAAACAAAGTAAAAATAGACCTATAATCAATACTATATATTACTAGTAACTACTTTGGTTAACATTTAAAATAAGGCGACGCTGACTCTGGTAAACATTCATGTACGAGGATCGTCTCAGAAATAACGCAACAATAACTCCGGTTACCATTCGTTTCAGAAGTAATGCGACAATGACTCGTATACAAGGGTCTTCGCAGAGTGTTACATTTGCTTTGGTTACCCTCATGAACGAGGGTAGTCTAAGACATAAGGCGACATTGATTTTGGTAACCATTCATGTACGGGGGTCATCCAGAAATAACGCAACAATAACTCCGGTTACCATTCGTTTCAGAAGTAATGCGACAATGACTCGTATACAAGGGTCTTCGCAGAGTGTTACATTTGCTTTGGTTACCCTCATGAACGAGGGTCGTCTAAGAAATAAGGCAACATTGATTCTGGTAACCATTCATGTACGGGGGCCATCCCAGAAGTAATACGACAATGACTGGTAATTATTCATATTCAAGGATCATCGCAGAAGTAATGCTACCTTGACTTTTGTGAACTTTCGTTTGAAGCTGGGATCATACGCCGCTGGCCATGGAATGGTATGGAAATTCCACATTGACGGTTCTTTTAATACCGTCATATGTATACCATCTTCGGGAAGGCTCAAAAGTTTGTATTTTTGACCTTTTAAATATTGAGTTCTGCTCAATCCATGAATGGTAGCGAGCATTTTTCATGCATGAACGGTCTCAGTCAAACCGTGGCTGCAATATTTTTTATGTGTATCGTGTTCGTCGATTTCCAAATGTCTCCTTTCATACTCATATGAGAAGGTCATCGCGGAAGTAATGCGACAATGACTTCGATAACCATTCATATATACAAGGGTCATCGCAGAAGTAATGCGACAATGACTTCGATAACCATTCATATACAAGGGTCATCGCAGAAGTAATACGACAATGACTACGATAACCAGTCATATACAAGGGTCATCGCGGAAGTAATGCGACAATGACTTTGATAACCATTCATATACAAAGGTCATCGCAGAAGTAATGCGACAATGATTCGATAACCATTCATATACAAGGGTCATCGCAGAAGTAATGCGACAATGACTTCGATAACCATTCATATACAAGGGTCATCGCAGAAGTAATGCGACAATGACTTCGATAACCATTCATATTCATATACAAAGGTCATCGCAGAAGTAATGCGACAATGACTTCGATAACCATTCATATACAAGGGTCATCGCAGAAGTAATGCGACAATGACTTCGATAACCATTCATATACAAGGGTCATCGCAGAACTAATTCGACAATGACTTCGATAACCATTCATATACAAGGGTCATCGCAGAAGTAATGCGACAATGACTTCGATAACCATTCATATACAAGGGTCATCGCAGAAGTAATGCTACAATGACTTCCGTCACCATTCATATACAAGGGTCATCGCAGAAGTAATGCAACAATGACTTTGATAACTATTCATATACAAAGGTCATCGCAGAAGTAATGCGACAATGACTTCGATAACCATTCATATACAAGGGTCATCGTAGAAGTAATGCGACAATGACTTCGATAACCATTCATATACAAGGGTCATCGCAGAACTAATGCGACAATGACTTCGATAACCATTCATATACAAGGGTCATCGCAGAAGTAATGCGACAATGACTTCGAGAACCATTCATATACAAGGGTCGTCGCAGAAGTAATGCGACAATGACTTCGGTCGCCATTCATATACAAGGGTCATCGCAGAAGTAATGCGACAATGACTTCGATAACCATTCATATACAAGGGTCGTCGCAGAAGTAATGCGACAATGACTTCGGTCACCATTCATATACAAAGGTCATCGCAGAAGTAATGCGACAATGATTCGATAACCATTCATATACAAGGGTCATCGCAGAAGTAATGCGACAATGACTTCGGTCACCATTCATTTACAAGGGTCGTCGCAGAAGTAATGCGACAATGGCTTTGATTACCATTCATATACAAAGGTCATCGCAGAAGTAATGCGACAATGATTCGATAACCATTCATATGCAAGAGTCATCGCAGAAGTAATGCGACAATGACTTCGGTCACCATTCATTTACAAGGGTCGTCGTAGAAGTAATGCGACAATGACTTTGATAACTATTTATATACAAAGGTCATCGCAGAAGTAATGCGACAATGATTCGATAACCATTCATATACAAGGGTCATCGCAGAAGTAATGCGACAATGACTTCGATAACCATTCATATACAAGGGTCGTCGCAGAAATAATGCGACAATGACTTTGATAACCATTCATATACAAAGGTCATCGCAGAAGTAATGCGACAATGATTCGATAACCATTCATATGCAAGGGTCATCTCAGAAGTAATGCGACAATGACTTCGATAACCATTCATATACAAGGGTCATCGCAGAAACAATGTGACAATGACGCCGATAACCATTCATATACAAGGGTCATCGCAGAAGTAATACGACAATGACTTCGATAACCATTCATATACAAAGGTCATCGCATAAGTAATGCGAGAATGACTTTGGTCAACATTCATATACAAGGGTCATCGCAAAAGTAATGCGACAATGCTTTTGGTCACCATACAAGGTTCATGGCAGAAGTTATGCGACAACGACTCAGGTAACCCTTCATGTAGATGTCGTTCAAGAAAATATGTGATGATTACTAAGGTTACCATTCGCGTTAGAGGATCATTCCAGAAGTAACAATACAATGATTCTGGTCACCATTTGTGTGTTGAGGGTCATCCTAGAAAGTATGCGGCATTGACGCTGTACAACATTCATGTACGAGTCATCACAGAATTAAGCGATAACATCTTTGGTAACAACTTATGCACGAGGGTCGTCTAAGAATTTAGGCGACACAAACTCTGGTAACCATTCATTTACAAGAATCGTTTCAGACGTAATACGACAATGATTCATATACAAGGGTCATCGCAGAATTAATGCTACCTTGACCTTGGTTACTACTCACGTACGAGGGTCCTCAAAGAAATAAGGCGACATTGATTCAGGTAACCATTCATTTACGGGGGTCATCCCAAAAGTAATACGACAATGACTCCCGTAACCATTTATATACAGGGGTCATCGCAGAAGTAATGCTACTTTGACTTTCGGTCAAAACTGTTTTGACATTTTGTTAGAAGCTGGGACCAAACGCCGCTGGCCATGGAATGGTATGAAAATTCCACATTGTCGGTTCCTTGAACTCTGTCTTATTTATACCATCTTCGGGATGGCTCAACATTTCGTACTATTGACATTATACATATTGAGTTTTGCTCAATCCGGGGCAAGAGTGCATGAACGGTAGCTAGCATTTTTCACTGCCGTACATGAACGTCTCAATCAAACCGTGACTGCAATATCGTGTTCGGCAATTTCCATATTTCTCCTTTCATACTAATTTTTGGTTACCACTCATATACAAGGGTCGTCGCGGTAGTAATGCGACAGTGACCTCGGTCACCATTGACGCACAAGGGTCATCGCAGAAGTAGTGACAGTGACTTCGATCATCATTCATATACAAGGGTCATCGCAGAAGTAATGCTACTATGACTCTGACGGGTAACCCTTCATGTGCGAGGATCTTCCAAACAAATATGCGGCGATGACTGTGGTTACCATTTGCGTTCGAGGGTCGTTCCAGAAGTAACAATTCACTGACCTGGTCACCATTTGTGTTTTAAGGTTCATCCTAGAAATTATTATTATATATATATATATATATATGCATAATGTATAGTAACTCTACAGTTCCGCACGTGAGAATGCTCTTTAGGCCCATTCTGCATATTTTTTATAGTGATGTAAAAAAGGGGTTAAAAAGAGAGTTTTGCCTAGTGCCATATAATCATCTTGTGTTGGTGACCGTAAAACTCAATTAATCAAATTAACTCGAAACTCACTATATGTATGGCCAACTCCTATACACATATGTATAGTTTCATGAGGACGTGGATGCCGACGCAGGCGCCGAAATGTTAATAAAATTGTTGAGAAACTTTATTTCTTTCTCTTCATTGTCATTTTATTTTATTGCGCTACACCTTATTTGAAATCCTAGATGTCCCTACCAGCATTTGAAATGTCTGGATTACTACAAAGAAAGAAAAAAACTACTGTTTTTACATAAATTGTATTAATTGTAGTCGGTTACAGTCATAGTAAAAAAGTATGAGAGAATGAATACATGTGTACACAAAAGTATCGAAGCAGATGTATATAATATCAATACAATATATAAACACTGACTTGTATAATGAATGCTTAATGCGTAATAATACTAACATGTTGATACAAATATTAAAGTATCGAAACATGTTTAGGCTTGCACGTAAAATAAAACATAAGTATCAAACATGTGTAGGCTTACACGTAAAATAAATAGCATGTTTAGGTGTTCACATAAGAATCAAACATGTTTAGACTGTCAACATAAGAATAACATATGTATAAGATTTCGCATAAGAATCAAACATGTTCAGTCTGTCACATAAGAATCAAATACGTATAGGATTTCACAAAATAATCAAATATGTTTAGGCTAAGTTTCAAACAAGAATCAAAGTATCAAACATGTTTAGCCCTTTACATAATAATCAGATATGTTTAGGCTCACACAACAGAATCAGTTCGTTTGTTTGTTTGGTGTTTAACGTCATTTTTCAGCAACTGTTATGCTATATATCACGACAGATTTGTTTGTGGTGGAGGCAGACCACACACTTATTCCTGGGTAGAACCAGTCCTGTGTACCTCCCGTCATCCGCAAGAATCGACACTCTCACTTATAAGTTGAGCCACCACAAACGAATCGAGCATGCTTAGGCTTAAAACATAGTATCAAAACTGTTTAGGCTTTTACATTATAATCCAAACATGTTTATGCTTACACATACAAATCAAACATGTTTAGGCTTACACATACAAATCATAATATTATTATATCAACGTAAAATTGCAAGTTTAGGCTAACGCATAAGACAACGTACATATGTGACCCACCTCCAATGATAACATGCTGTTATTCTTGATTTTTGGTGAATAACAGACCGTGTTTCACTGAAGAGTCAGATTAATACATATTTACCCGGGCACCCGTGCGTTAAATGCCTTACACTGAATCAAAAGTGTATGCAAATCATTAAATTTTCGGCCACGTCATCGGCGCAATATGTTCAATATATAATAAGGCACACATATAAAGCACATGTAAAATAACTTATTTTGCACGATTGAGAGTAACAATATAGGAAATAACACATCTGCGTGTAAAGTTATTTTATGCATACAGACAAAACAGAACACATCAAACATGTTTTCATTACGAACATAACTAACAAAAAGTCATAGTGAAATATATATGCAAACAAGTCAAACTTAGTTCAAATGCATTTAATACTAGTGTCTTAATTTGGTATGCACTAAAGTATATAGTAAACATGTTAGTGGTTCAAATTTGAATGGTTTTAATGTTATATTGATAAGGGAATCTAAATTGTCATGCTTGTTTTCACTATGTGCGGCAGTACGACGAAGTGGAGTGCAGATAGCAAGGTATAATTGCAACAAACTATATATGTCTCCGCATCGAGTAAAATAGTGCCGAGACACACTCGTTTCCCTGTCTTAATTAAGATATAGAATGCGCACGTTAGATTTCTTTTTATCATTAACTTTAATTTTATAAATGACAGATAGTAATACACAGGTAAAACGCTAATCTTTTCACTGAAGGGCATTTTAAACCTTTGTATGCAGAAAAATGGGCAGTTTTTGTCTCTTGATATATCTCATTTCTATATACAACGCAGGAGGAAATATCAATGGGGCAATGACACCTATAGAGGCTAGTACGACTGCGTTCTTAACACCCCAAGGTATCCTAAAGTAAGGTGAATCTAGGGTTCATATACTCATTTTCATTTATCAGTATAAAACTGGTCATCTCAAAACTAAAAATGCCCATTTTCGGGGCGGAATATTGTACCCAGGCACAGAAACGCTAAACAACTGATAGATACAATGATGTAGATATTATAAAAGTATACATTTTGAAATAGGCCATTATATTATAGTATACAAAAAATAATAAACATTTATTATTTTGATGCATTTGTAAAGAAGTTATCTAAAACAAATGCAAATTACAGAAAACATCATAATACTCATGTTTTCCTTACCCATAAAACCTCTGCCTTAAACTGTTTCATGAAGGATCAGGGGATAAGCCCATAAATTAATTTGATCTCAGAACAATTATAATAATAACTATTTTATTCATCAAAATTCCAAAAGCACGTAAGACCCATGAGGATACATGGATACATGGGTCTTATATACGTATATACAAGGTTGACAGCAGGTACATGCAATTGTTATGTGTACTTATGCAAAAGTACTAGTGTTTCAACATCAACACGATATATAATTATATATAATTATAAAGCTTTTGAAAGTAACAATCATGTATGTTATTGTTATTATTAATACATTTAAACAGTTTTAATCGCATAATATATGCGGAGAAGATAACTATATTTCATCTTTTTAGATTTTTAGATTTAAAGGTCATCAGAAATTTGAACTTTACTTTCAGACTAAACTTGACATTGTAATAAATATCCCTATGTAGTTTCATTAAAACCTGCCCAGTGGTATTTGATGGGTATTGAACAAAGAATTTCATTGGTGTCTATCTTGGAAATCCGATTAAACTCAATTCCAGTTCAGAACAGAGACGGGTGATATTGATCACGTTGGGGTCATCTTGTATTTTGCAAGAAATTGAATTTCACTTTAGACCGAACAGACATCGGAGCAATGGTTCCATGAAAAACCTCTAGTTATTTTAGAGGAGTGGCGACAGAAAACGTAGTTAATGGACGAGAGACGACGTGCAAAGCGGTCTTCGACCAAAATAGATAACACTTGAACTGTAGTGGTAAGCAACAATTCTAGTGCTACTAAATATAGATATGATATTAGTTTAAACATTTATTTTACATCGATTGCGAAACAAGTTCTTGCAACTTAGATTAATCACTATTGATGGCTTCCTGGGTAGAACCAGTACTAAGCAATGTGGATTAATTATCTTGCTCAAGGATAAATAACGTAGCCGTGACGAGGATCGTACCCACGACCTCTCGATCTGGAGTTCGGCGCTCTACCACTAAACACCATGCACTCCACTAAGATAAGATATAGTGCCACTGTAATCGCCAGAGATAACGAGAGTAGCTACAGACGATTTCCTATCAGTGCAAAAGTTGACATATTTCTTTTTAGATTAGTTAAAGTAAATATCAGCTGACACATTTAATAACCCACAAAACAATACTTTAAAATGACTTTACAACACCATCACTATATAATGGAACATCCGCAGCAGCATTGTTGAGGGTAGTCCGGGGCGTACACATTCCGTTCACTGCCGTAAACCCAGAACCGGTAGTCCCCGCCGTCCCACTTGTAGGCCACCTCCGTCACAGGCACTCCCCGAAGTGTTTGTTTCTGGAGAAAAAACCCCGAGATAGACAACTGGTTTTATATGTTTTTTGTGAAGCTTCTGTTCATTAGGTTTATGTATGATTGTTCATGTCTCTTTCTCAGACGTAGCATGTATGTTAATTATAGGTTATTATTTTCCCAATCATATAGGGTAATTACAATCATTGGCAGTAACACTTTTTTTTGAACGTGCACTAATGTATAGCACTTAAAGCAGAAATTGGTCCTAAATCAACAAATCCGCTTTTAATATGTTTTTAAGTATTAAATATCATTATAAATACGATTATTACTATGCCATTGATGTATGTTCAGTAAAAATATGTTTTTAAAGATAAAAATCGAACAGGCGAACAGGCATTGCTAAAATATCGAAAAAAATCTAAGGGGAAAAACTCTTGCGCAAATTACCGGAAGTGACGTCATTGGGAACAAACTATTTTTTGTTTACATTGGGACTGAACGCAAAACAGTATACCTTGTGTGAAAATGCGAGAATTAAGCAGTCATGATACCGAGTCAGAGGAAATGCCCGTGATAAGACGGTTACACAATGTGCAACCTTACGATTTTGAGCCAGAAAACCTGTCTCAGGACGAAAATACATCGGATTCATCAACTGATGATGAAGTCGAACGCGGTGCAAATGGAGAGCTTGTAAAGACTATCGTGTCATGTCATTCGTTACGTTCAGCGGTTCATTACACTATTCACTAATCTAACAAAATAGTGTCTTTATACACTGACAGCAACAACAAACAAAAAACAACGTAAACATTGTTTTCATATCGAAATCTGACAGTAAGTCACCCGCAACACTGCAATATCTTGGTACATACACAATAACCGCGAAATGTAGTATATTCCGAATGAATGGACCTGGTCTAAATACGAGCGTCAGATTTTTTTTTGCCGATAAGTAGACATGGAACAAATATATTTATTAGATATTATCCATAATTGATAAAAAAAATAATGAAAACAATAATAAATGAAACAGCATATAATTTCTATAGTATTATATATTTGCCATAAGTCGCCATTAACACCAAACACTCTAGGAGCGGTGTTTGTAATATGACACGCTCTCTAGTCTCTACTGCCCCCAAATATCAATACAGACTAATCAAATAATGCGGTGCACTAATGAAGTACAGCCTAATTAGGGTACATACGTCGGTATATCACAAAAGCACGCACCATTTAGGGAAACCTAGTTTTATGATATAGTTCCTGTTTATTGCAATTATTTGAGCGGTGTAATACCGCCGAGGGCAGACGCGTATTGCACAAGACGGATATATCACATGATATACGAGCTCTAATTGTAGCGCACAAAGACAGAAACATACTATGATTTAAATAATATAGCCAAATGTATTATGAGCAAGTATACATGAGTAAGTATACTTACTCATGTTATACTTACTCATGTATACTTACTCCTGATATACAGATCGAAAACAGACCAAACATATGCAATTACCATAATATAAAGTATATTATTCTATTATACTTGTTTTACTTATTGCACGAGCTAAGAGGCGTTATTGTTGTTGTTTTGCCATAAAACATTACTGAATTAATATAAAAGCTAGTAATATTATTAATTTTCTGCCTTGTAATAGATATCCATGAAACATTTTGTATTTTTTTTCAAATCCATAGACCTATATATGTTGATAATATATATTTATAACACTATTGGCAGAAGGGGTTTATAATTTAAAATTATTAAAATTAAAATTTTGGAACAAAGACACAGTGTTTATTTCACCGGATTCATTTAAATTTATAAACTGAACGTTCTTAGCAATATTTTAAAACATGACGGCTACATATTATTAGCGCCGTCAACTCTTCATTGATTCACGTAAAGACGCATGCTTCTAATTCAACAGCTAAACATTCACGGTGTATATAAATATCTAAGACTATACACCTTTCTTCAAATCATCATACGTATACCCGATGAGGTGCTAAGATAATTGAACATAAATTTCAATCTTACTTCATGTATGAATTTCCTCCTCAACGTCGGTCGATTAGGCGAATACAACTTGCTTGGAGACGGCAGGGTAATGCACTTCTCATTTTTATAGTCAAATATCGTTGGTACAGCTGTTGATTTTAATATGCATGGCCTTTTGTTCTCCAAATTCAAAGATAATGAAACCAAAGGATGGACATCCCACGAAGTCAACTCAAAATGTTTGCTACAAACTCGCGCGTCTTTCGTAGGTTCCCACTTTCTCGACGAGTGGGCCGATTTTCTTCGGTAACGGTCTAACCACACTTCAGATCTTAATATATCATTATCTCGATTAGGGAAACAAAAGAAACTTAGGTTATTATCTTGTCCTTCCTTATGCAAACGTTTTCACCCAGCAACAGCACACGGCATTTTTAACAAGTACCATAAAATGTAATCCTACATAGACAATACTACACAACTCAACGCGACACGGCTAATCGTTTGGTACCAATGACGTCACAGGATCACGTGACACTTACCAGGGCGAAACTCGAAGCGTGTGCGCTATGAGATAAAATTGGCTACTGTGAGAAAACGGGACAACCAATAAGTGTAAGATTTGAACAGATTGTATATTATATACATATATTTCCGAATATATACTCAAAAGACACGCCATATTTCACCTTTAATTGCATTAACAGAATAGTGGCGTGAAGCCTGTACATATTTATAACATGAACTATTTATAACATGCAATTTACGTAATATTTGTGTGAGACATTTGTATTGTTTGGGGCGCTTGTTTTAGCCAAAGTTTTTTCTGCGATAATTTCATTAATATACGATCAATCAATAAAATCTATACATCGATCTGTAGATCTTTTTTGGTGGTAATGGAAAATTCACAAGAGCAAGCTTACCCTCTATGTATATGTATACAGCAATCAAGTTTTGAAATCCCCCATTCAGTTTTGATCCCCCAATTCTATAAATTTCTATAATATCCGAAGGAACAGGGGTGTAGCTAAATGCATTTGTTGAATGTATATGTCAAATACTTTATGGGATGAGAGTCGAGTGTCATTTATTTTAAGGCCATTACTTTTAGATTATTCGTTTTTACAAACCATCAAGACAAAGAATTGCTGTAGGAGGAGGGGAAAAAATAAATGGAAACACTGTTTCTTGATTTCGTTGTTTGTTATTAGGTCTGCGTTTCGTTGGAAAGGAACAGACAAAGAAATGTTTACAATCTGGGAGGAGGAGGCAAAAATCAATAAACTATCAAAAATGTGGAAAAATGAAATTTCATAATTACGTTTTGTCGATGGAGGGTTCGTTAAAACGAATTATCCAAAAATAATGGCCTAAAAATTAAAATGGAAACATTTTCTGAATGCACTAAGACAAAACTAAATCACATTTGTTTCAAGTACTAGTATCTTCCTAAAACAAACATTTATCTAGTTTTTTTAAAAAATTACTTTGGACGTTGCACGGGGATAGGTACACGGTTCTTACTAATCTCATATCCTGATTCGCCCCTCAGACAGAACCCAGTATACTACCGACATTGGGGAGTACGCTGAACATGTTGCTCCTAAGTTCGGAATGAACCATAAATCTAATTTACCTGGGTGCATCCGTTTCTGCACTATCGACGGCGGGGAAATAATTGATAGATGCATAATTGTGTAGCGTGTATCCTCTCAGTAATTACTACTATCCTACTTTTTTTCCCTTACAGGAAATTTCAAAAAGTGCATTAAATTGACTGGAAGGGGGAGGGAGCGTGGTGGAGGGTGTTGTTATATAATATTTCGTATGAAGGCTTTTTGTAATAACGTTTCGCAAAATAAAAAATCTTGAAATCTTGAAATTTGTCTTAAGAACGATTCCACAATAATTCGTAAGAATTGATTGGACCTACAACTTAAAATCGGCCAGCTACGCCCCTGTTCAGTGTTGCATTTTAAGAGATTTTCCCAAACATCTATTTTGACGCTGAAATGTTGATGAATACGTCTGAATAGGAAGACGTTCCCTTATATCTACTTTAAACTTCGTTTTATTGCATTTAAGGACTTGAATCTTCTTTACCACCCCCACCCCGACCCCCACCCCCACTCCCGTTTTTTATTGTTGTGGATTTTGTTTTTCGCAGACAGTGTGCGCAGTTGCATACTCAGCCTACTGATAGCTTCGCCCATGCAATTCTTTTAATACTGGGAGCTCCGCTTATAAGTGAGGAAGTGTCGACTCTTGCGGATGGCGGGAGGTGTACAGTACTGGTTCTACCCAGGAAAGGTGGGTGGTCTGTTTCCACCACAAAAAACCGACCGTCATATATAACCTTGCATGTGTTGAAAATGACGTAAACCACCATGTACAAACAAACAAATAATATTTACTGTGGATGTTGACGAGTGTATCTTCCTTGGGTACTTGGCTACTTGAGCTGCAACGTTTTGTTTTATACGCTTGTTGCTTGGGTGGTGGCAGGGTGGGTGGGGGTCGGGCAGGCATAACTCAAGGATTAGACAAAACCAAACTTCTGTTAGGCGGGAATGGGTCTTCAAGATAATATCCGTACTCCACCCCCACACTCATTATCCCCACCCCCACTGCTCAAAGAAAGTCTTTGCAAGCCCAGAATACACCCGTAGTTTAAAACAAACAAACTGGGAAAAAAACGTTCACCTCTAGAAAATTTACAGAATGCCCTCAAGTTTTTCTGTTTTTTTTTTTAAGAAATACCTCCCCTAAAATTACGTGGCTCACCACTCCTAAAAGTACAAGAACAAAATGTCGAAAGCCCTACCTCCCCCCGATTTTTATTTTCCTTACCACCCCCTCCCCCAAACCCTACTTCCCTCTCACACATACTGCTGCTAATTTGTTTGAATATGTCGGGAGAAAATGTAACAGAGTCATGCATGGGACTTAACTTATACAACATCATTTCTCGTTTATGGGTATTTTACTAACCCTGACAACTATATTTCTATAACTGGTAAAAATTAGGCATTGAATTATACATGTATGATGTGGTCAGCAGATGAAACCGGGGGTTCATAAGTGGCTAAGTGAAACTATCCGGATATACCAGGACATGATTTATATTTGAACTTCTGTTATCTAAAGACGTAGGATACTATTGTTTCCTCATTAAGTAGTGTCATTCAGCTGACCAATCAAACTTTGACCACTGCATAATCATATTAGTAATACTAAACTTAGATTGCAGAAACAGGATTCGTGTAGGGGGGCTATTAGTATATATTGGCCTGCATAATGTGGATGTTGACGATTGTTGTTAGAGTTAGGAAGTAATTGAATCTGTCGCAGAAGAAACTGATTAACTTTATGTTTTGAACTGAACTTGCTTACATCAACAATTACTTGTTTAATAAAACTATACGATCACTTTGCTATTCAACGTAATAAACTATACGAACTTTGACACGTTGTGTTGTGTTGTCAAAACTAACCATGAAAAAACAGTGTTTCCCTTTAAAAACAATTGAATCCACCCTAGTGCAAAAATAGAATGTTCCACGACGTGACGTCATGATGCGCCATATTGGAAAACAAGGAAAACAAATGGATGCGTTTGAATGGGGCTTATTTTAGAAATACAGACAATTCCGGACAAGGTCATTTTGAAGTTGGTGATATGAAATTGCCACTACCACCAAAAAAGACCATAGAGGTATAGCTGTCATCGATTGATCTTGTATTAATGAAATAATTGCCGAAAAGCCGTTGGCTGAAACAAGCGCCCCAAACAATAGTACGTCTTACAACATAGTGGTGTAAGACCTGTCTATCAACACACTATGTGTGTGAGGCATATATGTAGTACATAACTTACTTGCATGAACACAATAGTAGTGTGTGACCTGTCACATTTATACAAAAGTGGTATGAGACCTTCATATAGAACTTATCTGCATGTGCACGCTACTGATGTGACACCCCCACTCACCTGCATGTGGATCACCTCGTTGGGCCACTTAGTCTGGTGGCTCGACACAAATTTCATCGAATGGTCGTTAATCTCTTGTACCGGGTACGATTGGACAGGCCACACCTAAAAGTATAGTCCAATTGATAATAATAAACACGTTGTCATACTATGATGTCAAGGGCATCTATATATAGAGGATCTTACATGAGTACTCATTCATTATTGAATGTATTAAACGAGTTGGCAAAATGATATAATGCGAGGCTCTTGCCGAGCATTATATAATTTTTGCTAACGAGTTTAATGAATTCAATAATGAATGAGAACGAATGTTAGATTCTATTTATTACATAACTTATAACGTCACATTACGTCAGAAAACCTACATTTACGTGACGTACATGACGTCATTAACGTTATGTTATACCACTAGTGGAATATCGAAAATATTGAATGGTGTTATTACACTCCCACTCCACATGTTATGTGATAAAAGCATATTTTATATCTTCCTGATATTATCAAGTTTCTCAACGTTTACTACACAGCATAATTTTATTTTAGATTCCGTTATATGAACTACATAACCATGTATTACTATCGACACTGGCCCTAATTATTATGACTCTGTATTAACTATCGATATATACTCAGACGGTGCACATTGTTATAATATACTCAGGGTGGCCACATGAATATCAAAATGAAATTCACTGATATTTACCTGACCCTGGGTTTCCCTGATAGCAAATCCTCCCTTTATAGCCGTACCTTTACCACCAAATACCACATATATGAGCATATATATTTTTTGCATTTGTATATGCTTCTTTATTTCATATTAACTATTTCTCCAAAATAATACCATCTAACATGTTTACAATTGAATTTGGGAATAAGTTGCGTAGAAAAAATGTTTTTTATCATTAAACTTAAAGTTTTCTCTTTTTTTTCTGCGTGGAACGTCAATTACATGTTCAAAAGTATTTTTTGTTTTGTGTAAGGTTTTGCAGAAATAAAATTCCGTGATCTTACCCTGGTGATTCTCTTTTTTCAAATTGCCTGATTTTTACCAACATGGCTTTTTTTTGTTGCTATTCCACCTAGTTTCCCTGTTTTCCAGAGTCCGTGACCATTTAACCGTTACATATAGAGGATCTTACATGAGTACTCATTCATTACTGAATTTATTAAACGAGTTGGCAGAATGATATAATGCGAGGCTCTTTCCGAGCATTATATCGTTTTTGCTAACGAGTTTAATAAATTCAATAATAAATGAGAACGAATCTTAGATCTATTTGTTACATAACTTATTACGTCACATTACGTCAGAAAACGTACATTAACGTGACGTCCATGACGTCATTAACGTTATGTTATACCACTAGTGGAATATCGAAAATATTGAATGGTGTTATTACACTCCCACATCACATGCTATGTGATAAATATCGTATATTACACATGCCGGCGGTATACAACGATATAAATGAAACATGTATTACAGTATCAGGGTTTTGAGTTTTGTATTTACACCCACATTTCCAGAACCCATAAACTAGATCATGTTTCACCATTACAAACGTTCAACACAAGTTTCTCATTCCTTAATTCCGTGTTACTCGTTTTCTATACTAATTAGCTTAACTGACCATGGGTAATTCTTGTTCGAAGAGTAAACTGCCGCCCACACCCTTGATTAGTTCGTCGGGAAGGTCGGTGGTCTCAAGAACGTATTCGTCATCGTGGTTCGCGCTGCAAGTGAAAATGTATCAACATTATTTTGTGATTTTAACATGTTTAAGAGGAAGACATTTTATTGATTTACAGGTTATTACAAATATAATATATGCACAATAAATATATTAGAGTAATTAAACTTAACATTATTTAGGTAAAAAACACAACTTATTTTTATGTACGAAGTATTTATACAAATGATATCAGACAAAACAATTAGTTATGTTGTATACATATCTTGCAACACTACTATACGAGTTAAAGGAAAGTTTGTGATGTATTCACCACCCGTCTTCATTATTTCCTATTGACATTTGACGGAATTGAATAACGCAAGATAACGTTCTTATTTACAACTTCTGTAGCCAAAATTACCTGTGCTTACAACTTAATTTTGAGTTGCCGCATACAAAACACTGCACTTGTACTTCCTTTGCATAACACAACATACCATGTCCTTACTACTTCCCTTAAGTAGTAACACGCACAATTAATCATCTTGATTTTGAGTTTGGAAATGCAAATACTGTATACTCATTATATACAACTGGAGTTGCTTTCTATGAATGCATTAAATTCTAAAACTGAAAATGAAAATTCGAGTCTTCGTCCGAAACTAGTGTAGAAAATGTACTCTCTCAAGATGTTGCACTTTTTGTTCTGGGAGATATTGAATAACATCAAAGACTGATTCCAGTTTGTTCTCTAGGTCGGATACAACTTATAATTTGATATTAGATTTGACAAATACTTGTGTAACGCCCAACTATACTCCAATTCATATACAATACACGTATAACATAGAGCTATGTAACGCCGGAACGTTAATACAAGTTGATTATTTTCTTGTATAAAACTGAAATAGGTTTCAATGTTAATTTTAAGAAATGACCTCCAACAAGGTATTTCACAACCTGTCTTCTATGGTGGCGTTACCTAGACAATTCGTAAGATCTTTGATCATGATCACTTTCAAACATGTTACAATCTTTATCAAACAAGTAAGAATATTTACCAATAGGGGTTATGAACCTATCATTTTGCAACGCACTGCATGTTTTGTGGTTGAACCATTTACGTTTACCTCTTTGAATGTGCGATGATCCAACAGTCCTTAAACGTTGTCTGCTCGTACCCTTAACGGTTTATTATCTTGTTGATCTGGCTTCTATCAAGTCACTGAGTACTTACCTTGTGGCTTTTTTATGATTTTTATATTCATTTATACATGATCATCTTTGTGTTGTACTTACATTGCTTATTAATGGTGCTTAGATTGTTAGAGGATATAGTCAAGGGGTATTTCTTTATTTACCCGTTTAATTTGGACGACACTATAGTAAGAGTGAGGTTTGTTGTACACAAGAATCTGGTTTAAATCCCCAGCAGGCTTTTTGCCGCTGACCTTTCCAAAGCGGTATCCCTATTTTCAACCCTTTTATGATTGTAGTGTCGCATAATTTGCTTCTATATTTTTCCTTGTAATAGTTGATTGTTTGGAATGCATGTTTTTGGTGGACCGTGTTCTGCATAAGCTGGTATTCTGTTCGACTTAGAACTCGTGCCCTAAATGGTTTGTTCTCTTGTTGCTCTGGCCTCTGCCAAGTCACTGAGTAACTTATTTGTGGCGTTCTATGCTATTGTTTTTTTTGTATTTATATATACACGAGCATCTTTGTGTTTTACTTATATTTCCTGTTAATACTGCCTTGTTGGTTAGAGAATAGTTCATGGCGGGGATTTCTGTATTTGTACCAGTTGACCCGTTTTATTGGGATGGCAGTAGGGTAAGTGTGAGGTTTGGTGCACCCTAGAACCTGGTTTAAACCCCAAGCGGCCTTTTTTGCCACTGACCGTTCCAAGGCGGTAGCTCTATTGTCAATCCTTTTGTGTTTGTTATGTGTTTTTTGGCCTTTTATGCATCTTTAACTTTGTTCTTTGTTTCTGTGTGTGTTTATGGTTGACTGTAGTCCTTGAATGCTACTTTTAATTTCAATGAATTTGAGTTTCTGAAAGTTTCTGTTTAGTAACAAAGTTTACCTTTCGAGTTGTATAAAGCACACCAGTACTTCCAGTTTGACTTTGAATTGTACAACTTTCAAATGCACAATTCTCCGAGCTTATCAGATCAAATGTATGTACTTACAATTTCACTTTAAGCTGGATAAAGCACTTCAGTTTTCTGTAGCCCTCGCAATCCTCACACGTGACTTGCCCGTCACCTCCGCAATCGGCACAACTAAGGACGAAAGAACAATTAATCATAATGCGTATCCTTTATTTATTTCAACTGAATTTATGTTTTTGCCAGCACTTCTAACCCGAAAGGTTTTTCTTTATTATGCAGCTAATATATGCAACATGTATGTTTAAAGCAAAGAAAGTTGCAAAATATCGTTCGTGTTGTTTTATTTGGGGTTTGTAATGCATATACTATCTCTAATACCTTAAAACTTTTCGACTTTGCAGATCTATATGATCTTGCAAATATTATAATTGTCAAAAAATGACATACATATGTCAACTTGCCAACATATGGAATAATACTCTTTCTCTTGTTAACTAAAAAGCATTTTGATAAATCTCGCTCTCAAAATGCAGAAAAACAATACTTTAACTAATGCAAAATATAAACAAGAAAATAAATAATAAAAAATATTTACATTTAAAAAGTCTCATAATCTCACATTTCTTTGCCATGCTGGCAAATGTGAACAATGTTTTGTTGTTTGTATTATGAGAAGTTATAACAAGAGGTCCATGACCTTGAAACGCTCTCTTGGAGACCTGAACAGCTAGATCTTGGAACGGCATCATAACTTTTATATGTTTGTCATTATTTGAAGGGGTAGTGTTTGTTAATCATTAAACAATACAAGTTTTTTTTGTGGCCATGTTTGGAGGAGGCATATTAAAGTTGCCTGAGATCTTAAAGTTCAGGCCGACTTAGGACCAACTAGTCATCAATAGCAACATTATGTAAAGTTTCATAACAAAATCCACCAAGAAGAGGAGTAGTCGCCTCAAGTTTTTCCTATATAACTTTATGTAAACAAAGATTTCATCTGGCGGCCATGTTTGAAATTGAATAAAATATAAAAATGAATTTTGCTAAGGACAAACTTCATGACAAGCTAACCAATCTGGTTCAATCAATACATCTTATCTTATGGGTTTTAAGCAGTAGTTACCACAAATTTTATTTTTGAAATCTATTTTTAGCTGGGTCAACCATCTTGAAATATCGGCATACTAAATTTTACCCATTTTTATTTGATCAGTGGAGCTAAAAACATTATATATTTAAGTTGTAACTACGAAGTACCTCACGTTTCCATTTCCGTTACAAACCGAGCAGTCGACCTCGATAGGGTTTCCTTCTTCGTCCTGCGATTGTCCCTTACCTCCACCATCGCACGTCTCACATTCCACACTGCCCCAGCCATCACAATCGTCACATGTCTCCCAACCACGACCTTTACAATCTTTACATTTCTGGAAGAGATGTTTACATATGTACAGTTGTCGTCAGTTTTGCCTATATATCTGTTGAGGTAGCCTGCTTGCTTCGTAACCAGATGGTTTCGAGTTTCGCTAATGCGCCGTAGAAGCTTACATTTAGTATCATCAATATACATGCCCACATGTTCATATGAGGTACCCTCGTTATATATGCCCCTTGGAGTTTGTGAAGTATCATATTTATAAATATGTATAAATACATCACTTTTATAAATACCAAAAGGTGTGTGTATGACGTTGATATGAATGTGTCGTATATATAAATGCCCGATATGAATGTTTATGATGTTGAAATAAAAGTATCGTATTTATAAATGCCCCATATGAATGTTTATGAACGTTGATTGGTGAAAAAAATGTGCATTGTTTGACAAAAGCACACATCTTTGCACATAGCTAGATAATATCATTCTGAAAAACAAATCGCTATGTACCCATGTCGAATTTTTCAAAATGGCCGCCAAATACTTTAATATTAAACAAGAGGCCCAAGAGGGCATGTGGACGCTCTACTGGCTCTAGATAAAGTTTATGTATAAGGGGCCATAACTCTTACAAATATTGTTCAACCAGAACATGGTGATGACATACGCAACTAGGCTTGGTACTGATTGTCCCTGATAAGTTTCGTTGAAATCCAGCCAGAAGTTCAGGAGAACTAGTCTGTACAAAGTTAGTGTATTAAAACCTTTAAGGGGTCATAACTCTGCCAAAATTCATTCAACCACAACACGGCAATGACAGGTGCAACTAGGCTTGGTATTGATCATCCCCATCAAGATTCGTTGAAATCCAGCAAGAAATTCAGAAGAGACTAATCTGGACAACGTTTGGCTATTAAAACCTTTAAAGGGCCATAACTCTGCCAAAAATAATTCAAAACATCCAGTTATTATCATACGTATTGTATACCTGCCCTATAATTATGCCATTGAGAGTGTGAGCGAGGCATGCCTATTATAAGGAGAAACCGAAAGTTCGCAGTTGCAATACTTTCAGTAACACTTTAAGTCTTAGTCATCTCTATGTGTGAGATAAACTGCATTAGTGTTGTCTCATCAATACCTGAACAAGCTCACAAACAGAACATTAGGACTGTGAACGACGATGGAGGTGCGGTAGTTCCTGAAAACACATCGTAGCTTCCACGCTGGATGGTCTCTGAACCAGATATGACCCGAGTTATCAATTAATTTCAGTTATTTCAATAATTCATCAGATCCTAACAAAGAAAGGATTCTGATCATTGAGCAACATAACAGGTTATAATATACCTTATATTCTCATTGTTTTATATTAATATAAGAACTTATATTCTCACTGCCGGAAAAAATGGTACTACTTTTTTCTACATTTGCTTATAACAGTCATAATTCGTGTCAAAGTTTAGAACTATATTCTATTCGCACTAAATATATGTAAATCGCCTCACGCGCTGGCGTTACTATATTTATTCACGTTAAAGGGGAACTGTCGGAACGAAACGTATTTTCTGTTTGAAACAGTTTGGTAGTGTTGCATGATGAAAAGTATATAATAATTAGAATATTTGTTGGTTTGTCGTGAATATAGGATTTATATTCATCTCTTAGTGAGAAAACTTATATTTTCACGATCCTATATTCACTCCAAACCATCAAATATTCTCTATTTATGACATTGATATGAAGATGCCCCATATGAATGTTTATGACGTTTGTATTTATAAATGCCCATATGAATGTTTATGACGTTGGTATTTATAAATGGCCATATGAATGTTTATGACGTTTGTATTTATAAATGCGACATATGAATGTTTATGACGTTGGTATTTATAAATGGTCATATGAATGTTTATGACGTTGGTATTTATAAATGGCCATATGAATGTTTATGACGTTTGTATTTATAAATGCCCATATGAATGTTTATGACGTTGGTATTTATAAATGGCCATATGAATGTTTATGACGTTGGTATTTATAAATGCCCATATGAATGTTTATGACGTTTGTATTTATAAATGGCCATATGAATGTTTATGACGTTGGTATTTATAAATGCCCATATGAATGTTTATGACGTTGGTATTTATAAATGCCCATATGAATGTTTATGACGTTGATATGAAGATATCTTATTTATAATGCTGCTAAGCATTAGGTTTACATATATCTAATGCCAAATTACCTTATACTGATTTTAGAAGTAGTATTAACACATATATTCGTAACTTTTATCAAGCCGCTTCGGATATGTCAATGAACAATAAACTCCATTCAGTTACTCGGAGAATGGCGTCATTCTAGTAGACCCATTCGACGAGAAGAAGTTGTCCTAGCCCGGTGCAGGATAGGGCATACACCCCATCATATCATCCCTTATTTGTAAAACGTTTTATCTTTATACATTTACATTAAGTTTCAATTATTACTTCATTTCTTCATCTTTAATCAGTTTTTGCGCACAATATGACCTATTATGTGTCGACGTGCCGTAAAACACCATCCATCCACCCACCAAAATCCATCCATCCATCAATCCATCCATAATGAAGGTAGCATATTTATAAATACCCCATATTTATAGGTTATTAGATATGTATTGGGTTATATGCACGAGTTCTTTCGCGTATTACTATTGCGCGACTTTAGGAGCAAAGAACGAGTGCATTTATCCCAATATAAATCTAATAACCTTTTTATTACATACGAACTTTTAAATTAGAGAATAATAAAATAAGTTGTAACATTTAATTTTCACCAACATTTATTATATTTTCACAATGAAATCAACATTGTGTAGATCGCGTGACATACTTTCTTTGACATGAACAAACAATTGCACCAATCACGAACGAGTATACATTACACACCCAATATGGCTTTATTACACGTCAATATGAGCGATTATTAATTAACTACTTAATATCTGCCGTGGTTTGCAGGAAACAGCACGCATCATATGGTAAAAACAAGGCCAATATGGAGAGAAACTCGGCCTGTATGAAAAAACTCGGCCAATATGAAATTCAAGCAATCTGATTGGATAAGCCAACACGGCCAATACGACCAAGGCTTTGTTTTCTTTAAGGACGCCATTTTGAAGAAAAAACACAACGTCGCAGATTTTCGATGATAAACTAGTTCGCCTATATAATGTAGGCAATCAAAATAATTAAGGTTTGATTATTTGTAAATTCGGTTACATCGACTTCGCTGAAATATCGCTATTATCAAGTTCGTGTGTGTGATTTTCCCACGCGCCATCGAGCGGTAACAATGGAAGATGTATTTGAATCAGATGCTTGTTATTAAATGTCATATTGCACATATATCTCTTGTTTTATCTTACCTGTAAATGATATTTAAAACATAGGAATAAAGAGAGATACTAAGTAGTTAATTAATAAAAATGTCATTAATTAAGTGTTTTCATATTGGCCCAGTTATTGGTCCTCGGACAATCATATTGGCCCGTGGCCTTCGGCCTTGGGCCAATATGACAGTCCTTAGACCAATAACTCGACCAATATGAAAACACTTAATTAATAACATCATAATATTGACGTTTCCTGTTACATTGAAAGTAAACCGAGATAGTAAATGCGTGTGCAATAAGAATGTTTACGACATTGATATGAAAGTATCATATTAATAAATACCCCACAGACGTTTGTGTGAAGTTAATATGATTTATCATATTTATAAATGTCCTACTGAACTTGATGCGACTACAATGATTACCATGACATAAACATTATATATACAAGTTGATATGAAGTTCCATAAATCATTGCTGTGAATGCCCCATGGAAGATGAAATGCAAGTTCATCCTATCAATGAGTCCTAGACGATGATAAGAAGTATGTAAAATGTACCATAGAAGCTGATATTCGGTCGACCACTCAATACACATGTTTTAAACAGACTCAGTAGTTTTAAACTGTATAATAAACTGCATAATACAATTCTACACAGACCTTAACTTTGGCGGTATGTGGAACTTCCTTCTTTATCTTGTCGTCTGCAAACTTCTTTTTGTATGGACATTCTATGTTCCAGGCTGGTGGGGGTGTACCATTCTTTGGGCCATCAACATGTCCACCTTTATAGGGCTTCTTCTTTTTCTTTGTGACCCTGGCCTCTGTAAACGTCTCCAACTTATACTAGTGTGAAGGAGGAAGATGTAGTTAAAATACCTGCACGATTGAAGTCATCACGAAATATCATTCTAAAACATGACAAATGAACGTTAAAGGCAGAATATGCTTATTAACACGTAAATGAAACAGTTGGCGAAGAATTAAGATGCCTTATTATAATCAATAGGTTAGCATTAAAACTTAATTATGTGTGTGTAAACACAGGCTAAAAAGGTCGCATAACTTTTTACCGGCGGGTACGTTTCAAATAAGTTATTTGAATTAAGGCCTGGGAAAATCTAGTGATTTAATTGAAATCTGAGGGTAATATTATACACTATTGTTTGGGGCGCTTGTTTCAGCCAAAGATTTTTTTGACTTTTAAGATAATATTAATCTACTATCTAAATAAGATGTATATCAGTGAAACAGACATTGTTAGTGGTAAATAAAAATACCTTACTTTTCAAAATCGGTTGAGAAATAAAAATTATATGTGCGAAAGTTGTTTTTGATGGGGTATTTTCAATGCAAAATTCTGCAGCATAAACAATTAAGATTTTTTTTTTTTAGAATTTTTTATCCAAAAATTGTTTTAAATTTTGGGATATTAGTAAATTAAGACAACCTGAAAGTTTTATAGCAAAATATAAAGTATTACTGAAGTTATTTGTCATTTCTTAATTTTCTGCTGTCCCACCAGCAAGGAATTTACATAGGAAAAAGCCCCATCAAAACATCATTTTGGCTGTAAAATATTTATTTCTCAACCGATTTTCAAAATTAAAGTAGTTTTATATCATGTATATACCACTAAAACTGCCAGTTCTAGTGATATATAACTGATGTGCATGTTATTTAAATTGCTCGAGATACTGCAGAAAATCCTTTGGCTGAAACATGCGCCCTAAACAATAATACTTGACACAGAGTCTGTATCAACTCCATTAAGGTTGAAATAAACATATTGTGACTTTAAAGTGAAAAACACAGTCGATACTGCACAGAAGACTTAACATTTATTTATTGTATATATATTTCACAATACTTATTTCATTGAGAAATGATTTACAACTCTTTCGCTGCCGTAGTCACGGTGACACCGTTCGCCCCTCAGCAAGAAAGTTTTCCAAAATCATATTAATAAATACTCCACAGACGTTTGTATGAAGTTAATATGATTTGTCATATTTATAAATGTCCTACTGAACTTGATGTGGCTACACTTAAACATTATATATACAAGTTGATATGAACAACCAGTAGCAGTACAGATTGGTACGGAAAGAAACCTATATATTCTATAACTATTGACCTACATTCTTATTGAACCTGATGAAGTGTGACTAGATCTGACACGATCTGCTGTGTTAACCTCTATTGATATAATCATATTTAAAAAGTAACTAGATCTGATATGATCTGGTTTGTTAAAGGGACACAAGGCAATCCTGATTTTTTTTAGATTTTAGAAACTCACGGCGTGCCTTTAGTTTTTCTAAATAACTTGCAATTGTTAAATCATTGAAAATAGTATAAAGCATATTGTTTTTGCATAATATAAACTGCTGCTTATATTTCACCAGTTATATATGCAAACATATGGTAGAATAAGACTAACAAATCAAAACTCAATATTTTTATTTAATAATATGCAAGCAGGTTTAAAGTCAAAATGATACTGCATAAATATATCGAGACGATAATTTCAATTCACTTCAAAATTGCAATGTGTCCCTCTAACCTATATTTGAAATATTATCAGGCTGGCTTGAGTTGACATGTGAAAACGATGTGTAGTAATTTACCGGACTTAAATATCTTTATAAACATCTCATAGTCGATATGAAACTTGTATAATAGTTATAAATGTAGCATAGAGGTTAATACGAAACACCGGTGTTCTATAAATGCCTTATGTAATTTAAAACGATAAATGCCCCAAAGTATGAAGAACCAACGTGATACACCATGCCTTATATAAAAAATAAGCTGATCTATAGAACTTTTTATTAATTAATTACTTAATATCTGCCGTGGTTTGCAGGAAACTGCACGCATCATATGGTAAAAACAAGGCCAATATGGAGAGAAACTCGGCCTGTATGAAAAAACTCGGCCAATATGAAATTCAAGCAATCTGATTGGATAAGCCAACACGGCCAATACGACCAAGGCTTTGTTTTCTTTAAGGTCGCCATTTTGAAGAAAAAAACCACAACGTCGCAGCTTTTCGATGATAAACTAGTTCGCCTATATAATGCAGACAATCAAAATAATTAAGGTTTGATTATTTGTAAATTCGGTTACATCGACTTCGCTGAAATATAGCTATTATCAAGATCGTGTGTGATTTTCCTACGCGCCATCGAGCGGTAACAGTGGAAGATTTATTTGAATCAGATACTTGTTATTAAATGTTATATTGAACATATATCTCTTGTTTTTTCTTACCTATAAATGATATTTAAAACATAGGAATAAAGAGAGATATTAAGTAGTTAATTAATAAAAATGTCATTAATTAAGTGTTTTCATATTGGCCGAGTTATTGGTCCTCGCGGCCTTCGGCCTTGGGCCAATATGACAGTCCGAGGACAAATAACTCGGCCAATATGAAAACACTTAATTAATAACATCATAATATAAAATATCATAGTTTTAAGTGCCTGATAGCAGTAAAGATTGGTACGGGAAAGAAAACTAATAATACAGGTTCACCTGATCTTCATTTGACATTGGTTTTATATCAATACAAACTGTTATGTTGGGCGGGACTAGTCATACAAACATACATGTAGTGTAGTCATACAAACATACATGTAGTGTAGTCATACAAACAGTCATACAAACATACATGTAGTGTAGTCATACAAACATACATGTAGTGCAGTCATACAAACATACATGTAGTGTAGTCATACAAACATACATGTAGTGTAGTCATACAAACATAATTGTAGTGTAGTCATACAAACATACATGTAGTGTAGTCATACAAACATACATGTAGTGTAGTCATACAAACATACATGTAGTGTAGTCATACAAACATACATGTAGTGCAGTCACTCCACTGATTTTCTCTATCTGCATATCCTTTGCAGGTTTGCTCCCGTAGCAAAGTTGGCCTCCAACAAATGCTTCCATGGCCTTTTTGCAGTCTTCCTCCGACAGTTTGGCCGAGCTAGAATACATCAGAATAACAATAAAATGGATACAATAACGTTCATCAAAAAGTCCATATTACAATTCAATACACAAATTAACAACAGGAGTACTGCCTAGCGTGACGTATACGTCCGTCGTTGGCAAGGTTTAGTTCCAGGTTAAAGCTTTTACAAAGAAAAGCAATCAAGGTTTTACGCAAGGGTAAAATAGCTGCTGAGAGAAAATAGCATTATATCTGGGTAGGAACTGGGAACAAGGTTTAACATAATAACAGATCAAGTCACGTGTATTAAAACAATATTGAAAAAAGAAGTCACGCAGACGTAAACCTGTCACGACCGTTTTTTATTAACAGACACTTTGTTCCCAATTGTTACCATCAGTTCTTCCTACCAAACATTTTGAATGAAGGTGGATGACATCGTTTCGTTCTGGTCAAATCCTTGACAGGCGTTACATATTGATTACATATTCATCTTTGTAGCTAGCACGACATGCTAGAAGTACACATCAGTACAAAAATACAATTGTTCACATGTAAGGAATGCGTGTACGTTAGCGTGCATTACAACATAGATAAACTGTTCACTGCTACCATGTGTAATTATAAAATTGCGTTATCAATTTGAAAAACTCAAAGAAACTGTTCATTGCTACCTTACCATGTGCAATTATGAAAATCATATAATGCAACAAATATGAATCAGAGAGTTATGGGTATTTACAAGATGTATTAACGAATGGTGATAGCATGTTGAAGATGTGTGCAAAGTGTCACATTCGCAAAATCTCGTACACTGCTTCGCAGCATAAGTCGAATGTAAATTAATCTAGATCATCTATGACGCTTGCTTGTAATCAAGACAAACGTGTAAAAATCGTTCTTCTAGAAAAAGGTTGACCCAGATTCTGGTATCGTTGCTGACTGGCTGATACAGGTGCACCAGTAGAGCTAAAAACGCAACGCAAATTATACATCAACACGTGTGGCTAACGGCCATATATTTTACATAGCAACCAGCTAAGCAACAGTGCACTATTTTCTGTGCCGTTGCCTTCCGACGATCAAAATGTCAAGCTTTTGAACATACCGAAGCGTCGATAAACACACTAGGCGTGATCCCGAATAATGACGGGATTGGCCGACTTTTCACGATTGCAAAGTTTCGTATGAGTACACGTAATACTTTGATTTTATTAGCCACAATCATTTGTAAGTTCCAGGTTAGACCGTTTTTCAAAGGGGAATAATAAAAAAAAAACATAAAAAGTTATAGGCCCTTATCAGTATTTACAAAGTTTCACATACTTTGAAAGGTTGAACATTAACGGACAAAAGAACTCACAGACAGAAGGACCATGCAAACAATTGGGACTAAAGGTTTCACTATACACAAACAAAGTTATCATTTACGGATGGCGGGAGGTGTACAGTACTGGTTCTACCCAGGAAAAGTGGATGGTCTGCCTCCACCACAAAAAAAATCGACCGTCAAATATATAACCTTATATAACCGTGTTTAAAATGACGTAAAACACTATACAAACAAACAATTGAATTGAATTGGGGTTTTAAGGCGCACTAACACATTACAGGTTATATGGCGCCTAACAGGCATGAACATGCCAGGCTCATCCTCCATGTACATCGAGATAAAATATGGAAAATGGGCCTAGAACCTTCTCACCCTGAACTGCAGAGTTGCTGCAAATTCTATACACCATTAAGGCTGGAGCCACGTTTATTGTTTTTCTGCCACTGCTCTTTTGATGTGAGCGAGATGGCACCTGAAACAATGCAGGGATCATGATGAAGACCTTAATGAACATGAACAAAAAATGATAAAATGAAAATGAATTTGGGGGGATTCTACCCCTCTGCCTACCCCTCCAAAGGGATCTGCAGTGGCCCTATTCTTTTTGGTCTGCCCCGTGACCAAACGGGGCACAAAAACGATCAAAGCATCTGCAATACACTAGCGTAATACGATAAATAAGTCATGGCTTTATTACACTCCCAGAGGCCATGTTACACTTGTGTGACAAATATTTATTACGTTCAACCGATAAACGCTCTGGGATTTCTTCCAAATTACTGGTCCAGAGTATTAACCGCTCCCTATTCAATGATAATATAACTATTGGAACCATACAAGCAATATTTTTTATAAATGTATATGCATTTATATACCAGTACCCTTTTCGATTTAAAAACCAATTTAAACTTTGTCATAAATTAACGCCAGATTCATATAAGACAGTTTGCAAGTTGGCCCCTGTTTTCAGTTTTAAGCTTTAAACTTCTCCGGCCATGTTTTGTTTCGTGAACATGTTTATGTTTATTTAAATTGAAATCAATACACAACAATAGATATTTACAATTCACACATCGCAATATCTGTGAAAAGCGAGAATAAAAATTTATTTGATGACGTAAAAAACTTTAAACAAGTAAATTAATCCACAGGTAAATGTATTTACCAAGTATCTGGCAATAGTCATGATAGTTGTGCCGCTATAGAATTCAGATTTACTCATTTCCTTGTGCAGTCACGCAGTGGTAAAAGTAGCATCTACGTCATGCAAATAATATTTATATTTACATACAACGTAGTAGCAGTTTTCAATTATGTTCTCCCCGAGTTAAGTTTTGATAATACTAAAAAAAGGGTGGCCATTCATCTTTAACTGAATACACAGAATAATAATACTTGTATACATACTCGGTAAATGTCATAGGTGGGGGGTCACCCGAAGGCCCCTTTGGTGCTTCAGGGGGCCTCAGTTCATCTGAAATAACATACTAGTATTAAGTGTAGTCTAGTACGATGACATACACGTAGACAACTGGCGTATGTTGCCATCGTTCGTGTGTGATGACATACACGTAGACAACTGGCGTATGTTGCCATCGTTCGTGTGTGATTGCATATGCGTAGACAAACGGATTTTCACTTGATCATATTGTAGAAGTAAAACATTATACAATATAGATCCATATTTCATGAACTTGTATAATGAGACAGCGGAGCCTTTCTTTAATTTTAATTATATACAGTTTCTAGAAGAGTGGTAAACACGAGGCAATAAGGTGATCGAAAGAAGAATTACTTATTATCATTAAAATAGTAACCACATAGTAACCTGGTAACCTAGTAATCTAGCCGCCGCCACCACCACCTCCACTACTACTAATATACTACTAATATACTACTACTAATTATTATTATTATTATTATTATTATTATTATTATTATTATTATTAAAGAAGATGATTTAATTAAAACTTAACGGGTTATAATGTTTAAATTGGAGCAATTCGCGAATGAAATAACATACCCTAGCAATAAGTAAAATCATATACATACAGTTAGCACCAAATGCCGTCGATTCGTATCCAAAAATATCATCAAATTCTGGATTTGCTCGGTCGTGTTTGGCTTTCTTTTTTGACTTGTCCTTTTTCCCTTTCGGTGGCTTGTCACCTCTCTTCTCCTTCTCCTCTTGTGCACCGGGCCTCCATTCTGACAAAAAAAAAGTTAATGTTAAGATGTCCTTTATGAAATCATCAAACATGGGTTATCTGTTCTTACGTTCAAAGAGGCGTTCGTTTGCATTTTGCACGTTATCGTTATACATAGGAGATGTAACTCGCACGCCGATAACTATGCAATATAAGTAAAGCTTGCAGACAGCGAGGTAGATAGCGAGGTAGGCTTATTGGGTGACCGGCAATTTGTACAGGAGGTGCATCGGTTAAAATTACTGTAATGATAAAACTTCGGTAAAATATTGATGCAAATCGTATTAATTTAGAGGTCCATGTGGATGGAGGCAGCGACAAACTGACACATATATTCCAAAAGCGGTAAACATAAAGTAAAAGTACAATTCGCGTAACCGTGGTGGCCGTCTCGAATAGTGGACAAGGGCAAAATCAGTACAAACCTTGATAGAGGTAATCCCAAGACAAATGCACACGCCATTTCATTATACTTGATTATCAAGTAGTCTAAGAGATTACGGTTTAAATATCCTTGTTTTCGGCCTATTTCGGTAATGGAGACCATATTTGATATCAGGCAGCAATGAAACGCTTACGAATCAAGAAACCTTGTGACCAAGTTTCATTAATATTTTGAAACGGTTTTAAAGAAAATACGTGATTGTTCAAGACGTGCCCTGTTTAACTGTATGTGCATTATGCGTTGCCGTAGCGGGCGACTACCAAAAACACTATTGTCTAGCCAAGGCAATGTTTATGTACAATTTAATACCAATCATGAAACCCTGCATTATGTGAAGGAGAGGGCTTTATCCAGCCAAGCCAAAACCCAAAACTGGAACGTCGAATTAAGAGGTGGGTCATTTTCAAAAAATGGAGAGATCAGATGCAAAACGAATATGCGTCAAACTAAATTGTATTATAATAACAGCATAAACGAGGATGTGGACAGTCAAAACGTAGAAGATGCAAACACAGCGCTTCCAACTAAATGTTTTAATGCCGAAGCCTGAAGGTTCCGGCTATATTTATCCCGGGCTCAGAAAGCTGATTTGGGTGTTGGACGGTGTATCAACGTCATTTTACTGTTCATAGAACAACTGTGTTTTAGTAAGAATATCAGGACGCAGTCAAATTGGTATACAGGCATTTTATGGGTCTTCTACTATTTGAATTACGTATCGATTTCAGGAATACAGTCTATAAATCTGTTCTCAGCTTACGAATACAGCTGGTTCCAAATCGGTGTCGTCACTGATTATTGACTAATGTTTAACTTTACTAAAGGGACAAACGGCAATCTTGATTTTTTAAAAGCTCGCGGCGCCCTGTTTGATTTTCTTCATAACTTGCATTTGCTCAGTAATTAAAATTAATTATAAGAATAGTATAAAGAAATTGTGTTTGAATATTACTAAACTGCTTGTGTGTACAGCTATATGCATATGCTCAAACAATTGTTCCTGACGTTACAAACTGGTTGTCATTGCTGTTACCTCAGGTGTCTGTGCTGTTACCTTTTGTTTTAATTCAATATGAACTGTATTGATACATATTCCAACTCTATTTACAAGCTATACTAGATTGTAATTCATATTAAGAATGCGTTTTAATCAGATAATTGCGTAATGCTTCTGTAAAATTAATTTGATCCAGTAATAACAATACGATGTATTTGCTGTTACACACTGATGTATATGATGTTATTACATTTTTGGTAACACCAAAGACAGTAACATCAATGACATTTTCTAAGAAATGAACAAAAAAAATGCTCCCCGGGACATTGATTATTTTTGCAGACGACATTATCTTTTTCAAGACAATTGTTTGTGCAGTATTACGTTTTTTAATATCAGATTGCATTTATCTTTAATACTGGCAACTACAAAGACATGACAAACGAATAGGTAAAGACACTCACTTAGCCTTTTGTAAAATAAAAATGTATCCGTCATCTTTACGAAGGAAGTTAAAACTGTGGGAGGATTCGTCATTTGCCAGAATAACTAAAAGGAAATTACTCGTATTTCATTGTTTATATAAAAGTAACATCACGGACACATATCCGTGGGATAGTATATAAACTGGCAACTTTTCAGGTAAAAAAGTTCAAATGGCAGCTGTTTTATTATATACATGTAAACTGAACACATTAATCGAGTAAACCTGAAACAAACTTCAACAAAATACCACCTTCTTTTATAAAAGATTAATGCAAGCAATGTGTACCACCACCGTGGGACAACGAAAAATATGTAGATTTGACATGTTCAGTGTTCAGTACCATATACAATTCTTAAACTGCACTATTATTGTTTTTTTTTTCCTTTGAATTTGTAAATTATATATGCCTTTATAAATCAAACAAGAAAAAGACGTAAACTAGCTGTAAAGAGAAAATTGCCACGGACAGCTATCTCTCCATTTTCTGAAAATGACCCAGTTACCAACTAAAAATTCATTTTACGCATATTCAGTCTCGTGTATTTAAAAGTACCCGTGAATAACCCTATACTTTTAATCGGCACATATACATTATTTTATTACCTGAACATGGATGAACGTTTTTATAGTGTAGTTTGCCGTTATTTGGCGTGGCAGTGCCTTTAAAGAAAATGATCTCGAAACTGGAAAAGGGTGCACAGCTTAAATATATTCTTTCACAATAAGCATAAGGCCATAATAAATTAATTGCTAGATTCTCATCCCCGCCCGCACCCGTTTTTTTTATGCCGCCCCGGTAATTTTTATTTCTTCAAAAAAAAAATAAAAAAATAATAATAATAATAAAAAAATAATAACAAAAATTGCTGAAAGTATGTAACACTATTAAACATGTGTTTTCAATCTTGGAAGTACTCAGTAGTATGGGTTTTTTGCCTTGTGCCGAGGCCATTTTCCATTTAAAATAAAAATAAAAAACAAAATTTCATACCCCGCCCCTATTTTGAAATAAATTTGGATGAGAAACTAGCAATTAATTTATTATGGCCTAATAATAGCTTTTATGAATTTATAAGTGGAACGTAAAACTAGAAAAAGTGTCTAAGGACACAAATTATCAGTTATCGGTTGTAGTCTAATACACGTAAATCTCTGAAGATACTTAATAGCTATATAGTGTATACAGTTTAAAAGGCTTAAGGGTTTTTGTAGTGCGAGTAATGGAGTAACATCAACATTGGCCTGCTTGTGGTCTGATGAACATGTTTATGGAAAGCCAGAGCTGTCTTTAGTGGTCCATTGTATTTATATTAGGTACATACGTTATTATGTTATGCTGTTTTTTTAATACATTTTTATTACAGTGTGTGCATGTTTTATTATGTTACCTACATTCTATTTTATATTATGTGCATTCAGTCTTATAGTGACATAATATACATAATATAAATAAAATGGACCACTTATGACAGCCTTGGCTGTCCATAGTCTAAACAAGTTTGAAAGCTGGGTGAGATATATAATACATAAACAGTAGGTTAAAGATCATTCGCATTGACCTACTTATGGTTGTAGGTGTGTGTGAAGTTTGAAAGCGGTATGGCTTTTGGTATCTGAGTAATGGATTTAACCGAAAACTTGAATGAAAAACTTGAATGTAAATTAACGAAGTATGAAAAGTATGCGAAGGTTATTCATATCAACCTATTTTTTGGTAGTAACATATTACTGCCATGTAGATGTAGGTGTGACGTTTCAAAGTTGAGGGTCTGCCAGGGGTTTTGAGGAACAAGGGAACATGGCCATTTATTTTTGGGGAACAAGGGAATATTGTCTGTTATTGGTAATATTTTGGGAGGAAAGGGAACAGAAAAATAAATTTTCGGGAACAAAGAAAAATGTTTTTGGGGAACAAGGGAACATTTGGTAATATTTATAGGGAAGAAGGGAACATGGACCCCACTGGGAGGGCCTCAAAGCTGTATGGGTTTTAGTATCTCAACCATGAAGTAAACCAACAACCTGAATGTATATATTTTTTTACGGACGTACAGGCGTACGGACGGACGGACAAGCGTAAAACTATTTATCCGCTCCACTTGTGTGGCAGGACAGAATTACGTGACTAATCAAATTACCTGTATATAACTCGATAAAAATAGACCGATGCACCAATATAACTGACCGATGAAACATAGACTGTATTAATACTTTAGTTCTAAAAAAAGTAATGCTATATATTTTTTTGAACTTATTTCCATGCATTATGTTTCATATGTCCGTGCATTGTAACTATTTATACTAGTCCGTCTATACATACATGATTTTCGAATGTATTCAATGGCTTTAAAATAAAATATGACCATCAACTCATTAAATTATTGGAAAATGGATGCAAATATTGAACAAGAGGACAATGACCTTGAGACTCTGCTGATAGGTTTTGATAGCTAGATCAGCATTCCTGTGAAGTTTCATGAAAATCTGTTTATAACTCTATGTAAACACAAATGGCCATTGGCAGCCATGTTTAATGTCGAATCAAAATAATTTTCAACAAGGACCAACAGACCAACATTATGTCAGGCTGATTATTTCAGAAAAAGTCCCATATCAATATCAGTTATAGTTTTCAAGAAGTAGTTGCTACACATTTGTTTTTTAAAAATCTATTTTTAGCCACAGCGGGCATCATAAATTTCCGGCCGACCCAAAACTTTGCTAGGATAAACAATACATCAGGAGCATTATTTCTTTTAAGTTTCATGAAAATCCTTCAAGTAATTGCAGAGGAGTAGTCGCTACAAGTTTTTACTATATAACTCTATGCAAACAAAGATGGCCGCTGGTAGCAATGTTTAATGATGAATCAAAATGATTTTCGACAAGGACCAACTTCATGTCATGCTGATTATTTTAGAAAAAGTCCCATATCAATATCACTTATAGTTTTCAAGAAAAAGGTGTTAAAAACTTGTTTTTAAAATCTATTTTTAGCCGTGGCGGCCATCTTGAATTTCCGGCCGACCTGAAATTTTGCTAGGATCAATGGGACATCAAGTGCAACATTCCTGTAAAGTTTCATGAAAATCTGTGTAGTAGTTTCAGAGGAGTACTTGCTACAAGTTGTTACTATATAACTCCCAAGTAAACAAACGATGGCCGTTGGCAGCCATGTTTAATGTCAAATCAAAATGATTTTCAACAAGGACCAACATCATGTCATGCTGCTTATTTAGAGAAAGTCCCATATCAATATCACTTATAGTTTCCAAGAAGTAGTCGCTACAAACTTGTTTTTTAAAAATATATTTTTAGCTGTCGCGGCCATCTTGAATTTCCGGCTAACTTGAAATGTTACTAGGATCAACTAGATATCAAGTGCAACAATCTTTTAAAGTTTAATGAAAATCCGTCGGGTAGTTTCAGAGGAGTAGTCGCTACACGCTTTTACTATATAACTCTATGTAAACAGAGATGGCCGCTGGCGGCCATGTTTAATGTCGAATCAAACTAAATAATTTTCGACAACGATCAACGTCATGTCATGCTGATCATTTTTGAAAAAGTCCCATATCAATATCACAAAGTTTTCAAGAAGAAGTCGCTACAAACTTGTCTTTTAAAAAGGTATTTTTAGCCGTGGTGGCCATCTTGAATTACCAGCCGATCTGACATTTTACTAGAATCAAATAGAAATCAAGAGCAACATTTCTGTGAAGTTTCATGAAAATCCGTCAAGTAGTTGGCAGCCATGTTTAACGTCGAATCAAAACAAATTTCAACAAAGACCAACATCATGTCATGCTGACCATTTTAGAAAAAGTCCCATATTAATATCACTTATAGTTTTCAAGAAGTAGTCGCTACAAACTTTTATTAAAAATCTATGTTTTAGCTTTGGTGGGCATCTTGAATTCCACATCAACGTGATATCATGGGCAACCTTCCTGTAAAATTTCATGAAAATCCATCCAGTAGTTTCAGAGAAGTAGTCGCCGCAAAAAAAAAGTTTACGGACAGACAGACGGACGAACGGACGACGGACACCGCACCACGGCAGAAGCTCTGCTGATCTTTGATCAGTAGAGCTAAAAATGGGCCTTATACATGTACCGTAAGTATTATAAATGTACCACAAGTGAGACCTCAATTGTAAATGTGTTACTATGTTAAATTAGTTGTTCTTTCCCCGTCACCCGATTGTTCCAAAATAACGTCACGTGTATTCCCTCTGCAAGTGAGACGTTTCTGGGCCAACTCTGCATATGTTTATCTCAATGTGAATGGACATTCATTTATTTGGCGCCATATAACCTTTGTGTGTTGGTGTGTCGCAAAACCCAATTCAACTAAACTCTCCAAAGTCGCTCACACCCCGTGCATATCGTCTGTGTTTGGTCCCGTGCATTTTGATCCAATGTGGCGTTAAAGGGGTTTGAAGTGCTATTTTCAAACAAGTTTTATTTTAAAGAGTCTGAAAAACTTGAAAAAAGCTGAAAATATTATCAAAAGGTCATGAAAAATAAAGCAGATATGAGCTATTCAAAATTTGCAAAGAAACAGAAATGGAGACGGCCATGTTGGAACGCTGACGCCATGGCGCCTTTTAACCATATATGGCATATTGACAAAACGTCTTTTAAAGCAAAGAAAATAACTGCAAATAAAAAATAAGCATGCAGTTGATACATTTTACATCTGTATATGTATTTGTAATCAATTTGCAGTGATTTTCTTTACTTTAAAATGTATTTTGTCAATATGCCATATATGGTAAAAAGTCATCGTTCCAAGATGGCCGCCTCCATTTATGTTCCTTGCAAAAGTTCAATAGGTCACATCTCCTTTATTTTTCCTGACATTTTTTCAAGTTTTTCAGAGCGCTTCTAAATAAATCGTGTTTGAAAATAGTGCATCAGCCCCTTTAAGTTCAGACCACATACCTACATGTAACCTTCACGGAACCTTCATGGAGCCTAGTATACATGTAGAGATGAGAGAATATACCTTTCATGTATTCAATCGTTCATAATTCGCAAATATATACGCGTACCAAGGTTAGATGGCATTTCAAACATACATCCATTGACATATATTGTACCATAGCTCTAATGGTTTTCCTTTATTCTTGCTTATGATATAATTTTCATAGACCTGAAGGTCTGAGCCTAAACTGTGCTATAAATGACAGATTCGGCCGTTATACCATGGTCTACCCAATTGTACATGCGCGTGATTGCATAAATGGCTATGGTCCACAACATTTATAGCATATTTTTCTCGTATGCGATTTAAAACTGCAGTCGGATTTTAAAAAAAATTAGATTCAGATTTAAATACATATGAAATGAAATGGGGGAAATCATCAACAAGTATATCAGTTTACAAAACTACTATTCAAAGCTACATAATAATTTTCGTAAAGAAAATATGAATAAAGTTACTTACGTCCAGGGACCTCATCCGGGTCATATTCACCTGTGAAAATAAATAAATGCGTTAAAGCCACAATATGGTTACTTACACACTTAATTAACTGAGATGAGACAGACTTTGTGTCACTAATTAGTGTATAATAGTAACGCCAAATTTGCATTTAGCAAAAACGTATACTTGAAGCGTACCCTCTGTTAAAAAACATTTCCATTTCTGAATAGTACATATACTATAAATCACTATACATTTATATCCCATTTTTGTGTGTAAATATTGTCAATATTTATATTGTTGAGGGCCTCATGGAAGAATGAGTTCTCTCGTTAAATACAGTCTTTGTTATTTTATTATTATTGTTATTATTATTATTATCATTGTTGTTGTTGTTGTTGTTGTTGTTGTTGTTATTACTCTCTGGTAAACATATTTGAGAATGGTTATAAAGGGACACTTACGCACACTATATTACCATTTGACCCTGCATGGTTAATGTTGCATGCAGCGCAGTGTAAAAGGGATACAACGTAACAATACGTCAGTTCACATGAGTGTTCAGGATATGGTATTGAAACTATTTATTTGGCATAGTTTGCAAAGTTGTATAATGCTATATTGTTAGATTGCGTTATTCCCTTTACTATTAGACTTCCGAAAACTTCGTCTACACGTTTATTTTAGGTTTTACAACATACACAGCCTTTAACAAATATATCATGAGAACGTTTAAGATGTTACTATCGGTTTAAATAAAAACGTGTATTAACAGTTCGCTAACAAATCTAGAGCAGGCCTTACTTTCGGTATGCATTCTTTGGGATGGTATACAGTCAGTTTTTGTTCCACTCACCAGGATCAGGGGAGAATTAACTATGATGGGATGCGCTTGTCCGGAGATTTTTTTCTATTTATTTTGTTAACCTTGTACATGTTGTAACTTTCAACTAATTAACGTTTAAACTTTTATCTAATTCTAACCCTAACCCTAAACCTAATCCTAACTGACGCGTGGCAAACAGACTCTAAAAGGGCCAAAAGAACGTTAATGTTCATTTCCAATAACTATGGGACTAAAACTGTAACATGTTGCAGAAGCTCTTTTCAAATGATTTAAACATATTTTATTGCAATAAGTTATGCGAACAGGTTGGGCCACAAGTTCTAACAACTGATTATGCAAACAGGTTGGACCACAAGTTCTCACAACATATTATGCAAACAGGTTGGGCCACAAGTTCTAACAACATATTGTGCAAACAGGTTGGGCCACAAGTTCTAACAACACATTATGCAAACAGGTTGGGCCACACGTTCTAACAACATTAGTTGTGGCCCTTCCCAATCTTTTCAAATGGTATTAAGAAGTTAATGTTTCCGGTAACACACACATGTTATCTGCTGTCGTATTCTTTAATACCATCTTAACAAGGACCCTTCCTTGACATGAGGAGGATCTCTATTGGTCAAAACTGGAGAGGAGGATAGTATTCACTATATTAATTTGATGAGCATTGTAATCTGCAAATCAGTACCTGCGAAGAATAGTTTGTTATATACTGAAAAGGAAAAAGAAACGCATAATGGGCATTTCCGCTATATATTATATGTTTAATATGCTATTGCTAATCGAATGGTACAGGGCAAACTTAGGCTTTGAACGTTGCAATCTCTTAACATTAAACACACTACTGAAAAAGCTTGACTTTTTCAAGCGAAATTTCAACATTTATGAATTTCGTGTAACAAGGTATACTTTGAATAAAAGGTCTACTATATGACAGAGTTGTCCTTCCTGTAATTAGTTGTAGCCCCTTTTTGTACAAAACACGTTGAGATATATCTGGAATATTTCGTGGAATTAGGTGTATTTATAATAGTGTAGTATAGAACATTTTTTGATTATGCGTTTCTTTTTCCTTTCAGTATTATTTCATTTAGTATTCAACTCTTATTTCTATACCCTGAACATGCAACCCTGAACACTGTTTATTTTGACACATGACAGTTCTTCATATTAATTTAAACAGTTTAATGGTTATGGACCGGACACGACAATTTCTTGACCTTGATCAGTGACCTTGAATAAACGACCCGACATTTTTTACGAGCCACACAACATAATAATTATTTGATTTATTAGGCACAGATCTGACAGTTTTGACCGGATATGACTATTTTACTTCCTCAGGGGCAATAACTCTGTTACAAATGCGTCAATTTTGCTCATTGCAGGATTCGTCCAGTATCGGCAAAGTTATCGCGTAAACAATCTGAATTCCATTATTTTGACATAACCAAGGACAATAACTCTGTGTTTGCTAGCTGTCGAACTCGTCCAATCCTTAAAATCAAAGTTGGTGAAAGTCGAAAACAGTTTACTAACTATATCGCAGTAATGTTAACAAATATAGCAAACGTTCAGCGACGACGCACACGGACGACGGACAACGCACCTTGCTTAAGGTCGACTGTAGTGGACGGACAACGCACCTTTCCTTAACGTCGATTGGAGTGGACGACGCACAACGCACCTTGCCTTAAGGTCGATCGGAGTGGACGACGGATATGGCACCTTGCCTTAAGATCGACTGGAGTGGACGACGGACAACGCACCTTGCCTTAAGTTCGACTGTAGTGTACGACGGACAAGGCACCTTGCTTTAAGATCGACTGGAGTGGACGACGGACAATGCACCTTGCCTTAAGGTCGACTGGAGTGGACAATGGACAATATAATAGGCTGGTGTTTGGAAAGTAGATCTTAGGCCAAAAATAAAAATAGGTGTGTTTCCTATTGCATGCTCTGAAAAAATAGGGTCGGTAGGTAGGCATTATTTTTTTATTTTTTTTGGAGCAATATATTGTGAGATTCTACATGTATTTATCTCATAAACCCATACAAGTTGATGATACAGCTGAAAGTTTCTCTGTGATGTCAGTTTACCTCGATCTATTGGGTCCCTTAAAAATTGGGTTGGTCAGGCCACCGGAAACACAGGTTTTTTTTTTTGGCCTTACATTACTGCCTCGCCCTGTTTTCTATATATACTTTGAATACATGCGATTGTTTGGCCTATTTCCCTCCTATGTTTTCAAAGGTTAGGACACATTAAATTTTGATCATATTTGCAAACAAAACCTGAACATGTGGCTTATAATGGATAACACATACTTTTAGTTTCTCCTGTCTTCTTGTATCTTACGTATCAGAATATCCTGTCGCGCGGATTAATTTTGAAAGAATGTTTGAAGTGTTTAGGGCTATTTGTTTATTTAAATATTACAACCTTTACTTACAAGGAAAGATCTTTATTTTTCTTTACCCATACTTTAGATAACCTATACTGTCATACTTTAATATGGTAAACTGAAATTTACATTTTTCTACAAGCATTATCATGAACGAATGTTGAAGTCAAAATAGTATGCGTCCATATTATACATTGGATAATATCTGCATTTGTAAATATATTCTATACCGTATATCGAAGGGTCAGCGCATAACTACTGTAACTGCATATGAATAAAGAAAGAGATACACTAGTTTTGCACTGAACCCTCGATATCTGCAGCCTCAACCTACATGTGTATGGTATTGAACAGATCAAGAAAAACACGAACGTAGTACGTTATAGTTTATATTCATGTAAAACTGAATACAATATATCCCACCGACCTAATCGAATCTCACTGGGAGCTCGACTTGTGAGGAAGTGTCGATTCTTACGGATGGCGGGAGGTGTACGGTACTGGTTCTACCCAGAAAAAGCAAGTGCCACAAAATACTCCACCACAAAAAATCGACCGTCATATATAACCTTACATGTGTTGAAAATGACGTAAAACACCAAACAAACAAACAAACCGACCTAATCAGTTCTCACATCTAAATAATATAGTATGTTGATATTGTTTAGAGTGGGTTCAGAGTTTGTTTAGAGTTTTTCGGTTCCACTCCGCACTCTCTTTCGCTTGTTACTATTGATTTTGTTTAAATCTCCATTCTGCCAGGATGAAATTATTGACTGCTTGCGTAAACCTTGGTTAAACAAAGAAGCTATCGGTGTCTTAGAACCCGACCTAATGAGAAATTAACCAGAATCACTGAAGCCTAAACAGTAGGTTAAGGTTGCCCACAATGACCAAACCTTTAACCTAATTTTGATTTGAATGTGTAGTACAAGTGAAGCGGAATAGAGCTCTGTATAAAAGGGTATAGAATTATCGGTCATGAATACGAAAATTTAACCAGAATCATTAAAGATCATCGGTGTCTTAAACACGGACCTAACGCGAAACCTTAACCAGAATCACTAAAGATCATCAGTGACTTAAACACGACACGGACCTAATGCGATAGTTTAACTAGAATCACTAAAGAGCATCGGTGACTTAAACATGGACCTAATGCGAAACCTTAACCAGAATCATTAAAGATCATCGGTGACATAAACATGGACCTAATGCGAAACCTTAACCGAAATCATTAAAGATCATCGGTGACTTAAACACGGACCTAATAAGAAACCTTAACCGGAATCATTAAAGATCATCGGTGACTTAAACATGGACATAATAAGAAACTTTAACCAGAATCATTAAAGATCATCGGTGACATAAACATGGACCTAATGCGAAACCTTAACCGGAATCATTAAAGATCATCGGTGACTTAAACACGGACCTAATAAGAAACCTTAACCGGAATCATTAAAGATCATCGGTGACTTAAACATGGACATAATAAGAAACCTTAACCAGAATCATTAAAGATCATCGGTGACATAAACATGGACCTAATGCAAAACCTTAACCGGAATCATTAAAGATCATCGGTGACTTAAACACGGACCTTATAAGAAACCTTAACCGGAATCATTAAAGATCATCGGTGACTTAAACATGGACATAATAAGAAACCTTAACCAGAATCATTAAAGATCATCGGTGATTTAAACACGGACCTAATGCGAAACCTTAACCGGAATCATTAAAGATCATCGGTGACTTAAACACGGACCTAATAAGAAACCTTAACCGGAATCACTAAAGATCATCGGTGACATAAACATGGACCTAATGCGAAACATTAACCGGAATCATTAAAGATCATCGGTGACTCAAACACGGACCTAATAAGAAACCTTAACCAGAATCACTAAAGATCATCGGTGACATAAACATGGACCTAATGCGAAACCTTAACCGGAATCATTAAAGATCATCGGTGACTTAAACACGGACCTAATAAAAAACCTTAACCAGAATCATTAAAGAGCAACGGTGACTTAAACATGGACCTAATGCGAAACCATAACCAGAATCATTAAAGATCATCGGTGACTTAAACACGGACCTAATGCGAAACCTTAACCGGAATCATTAAAAATCATCGGTGACTTAAACACGGACCTAATAAGAAACCTTAACCAGAATCATTAAAGATCATCGGTGACATAAACATGGACCTAATGCGAAACCTTAACCGGAATCATTAAAGATCATCGGTGACTTAAACACGGACCTAATAAGAAACCTTAACCAGAATAACTAAAGATCATCGGTGACATAAACATGGACCTAATGCGAAACCTTAACCGGAATCATTAAAGATCATCGGTGACTTAAACACGGACCTAATAAGAAACCTTAACCAGAATCACTAAAGAGCAACGGTGACTTAAACATGGACCTAATACGAAACCATAACCAGAATCATTAAGGATCATCGGTGACTTAAACACGGACCTAATGCGAAACCTTAACTCGAATCATTACAGATCATCGGTGACTTAAACACGGACCTAATGCGAAACCTTAAACAGAATCATTAAAGATCATCGGTGACTAAAACACGGACCTAATACGAAACCTTTACCAGAATCACTAAAGAGTATCGGTGCCTTAAACACGACACGGACCTAAAGCGAAATTTTAACTAGAATGACTAAAGCGCATCGGTGCCTTAAACACGACACGGACCTAATGCGAACGTTTAACTAGAATCACTAAAGATCATCGGTGACTTAAACACGGACCTAATGCGAAACCTAAACCAGAATCACTCAAGATCATCGGTGACTTAAACACGGACCTAATAAGAAACCTTAACCAAACTCACTACAGAGCGTCGGTGACTTAAACATGACACGGACCTAATACGAAACCTTAACTAGAATCACTAAAGATCATCGGTGACTTAAACATGGACCTAATGCGAAATCTTAACCAGAATCATTAAAGATCATCGGTGACTTAAACACGGACCAAATGCGAAACCTTAACCAGAATCATATGGTGTGTACCTACCATCAATGGTAGCTCTTATGGAATGTATCGAAATGCTCTAATGGTGTCTGCCTACCATCTATGGTAGCTCTAATGGTGTCTGCCTACCATCTATGGTAGCTCTAATGGTGTCTGCCTACCATCTATGGTAGATCTATGGTAGCTCTTATGGTGTGTACCTACCATCAATGGTAGCTCTTATGGAATGTATCGAAATGCTCTTATGGTGTGTACCTACCATCTATGGTAGCTCTTATGGTGTGTACCTACCATCTATGGTAGCTCTTATGGTGTGTACCTACCATCTATGGTAGCTCTTATGGTGTGTACCTACCATCTATGGTAGCTCTTATAGCGTGTACCTACCGTCTATGGTAGTTCCTACCGTCTATGGTAGCTCTTATGGCGTGTACCTACCGTCTATGGTAGATCTAATGGTGTCGGCCTACCATCTATGGTAGCTCTTATGGTGTGTACCTACCATCTATGGTAGCTCTTATGGTGTGTACCTACCATCTATGGTAGCTCTTATAGCGTGTACCTACCGTCTATGGTAGTTCCTACCGTCTATGGTAGCTCTTATGGCGTGTACCTACCGTCTATGGTAGCTCTTATGGCGTGCACCTACATCAATGGTAGCTCTTCTGGCGTGTACCTACCAGCTACGGTAGCTCTTATGGTGTGTACCTACCGTCTATGGTAGCTCTTATGGTGTGTACCTACCATCAATGGTAGCTCTTATGGCGTGTACCTACCATCAATGGTGACTCTCATGGTGTGTATCTACCATCAATGGTAGCTCTTATGGCGTGTACTTACCGTCTATGGTAGCTCTTATAGCGTGTACCAACCATCAATGGTAGCTCTTATGGCGTGTACCTACCGTCTATGGTAGCTCTTATGGGGTGTACCTACCATCTATGGTAACTCTCATGGTGTGTATCTACCATCAATGGTAGATCTTCTGGTGTGTACCTACCGTCTATGGTAGCTCGTATGGTATGTATCTACTATCTATGGTAGATCTTATGGTGTTTACCTACCATCAATGTTAGCTCTTATGGTGTGTATCTACCATCAATGGTAGCGCTTATGGCGTGTACCTACAGTCTATGGTAGCTCTGATGGCGTGTACCTACCATCAACGGTAGCTCTCATTGGGTGTACCTACCATCTATGGTAACTCTCATGGCCTGTACCTACCATCTATGGTAGCTCTTATGGTGTGTACATACCAGCTATGGCAGCTCTTATGGTGTGTACCTACCAGCTATGGTAGCTCTAATGGTGTGTACCTACCGTCTATGGTAGCTCTTATGGGGTGTACCTACCATCTATGGTAGCTCTTATGGTGTGTACCTACCAGCTATGGTAGCTCTTATGGCGTGTATCTACCATCAATGGTAGCTCTTATGGTGAGTACCTACCGTCTATGGTAGCTCTTATGGTGCGTGCTTACCATCAATGGTAGCTCTTATGGGGTGTACCTGCCATCTATGGTAGCTCTTATGGCATGTATCTACCATCAATGGTAGCTCTTATGGTGTGAATCTACCGTCTATGGTAGCTCTTATGGTGTGTACCTATCAGCTATGGAAGCTCTTATGGTATGTACCTACCAGCTATGGTTGCTCTTATGGGGTGTACCTACCATCTATGGTTGCTCTTATGGTGTGTATCTACCATCAATGGTAGCTCTTATGGTGTGTACCTACCATCTATGGTAGCTCTTATGGTATGTACCTACCAGCTACGGTAGTTTTTAAGGCGTGTACCTACCATCTATAGTAGCTCTTATGGTGTGTACCTACCATCTATGGTAGTTCATATGATGTGTACCTACCATCTATGGTAGCTCTTAATGTGTGTAAATAACATCCATGGTAGCTCATATGTTGTGTATCTACCATCCATGGTTGCTCCAGGGAGTACGTTGTATATAGCGTACTCCCTGGTTGCTCTTATGGTGTGTACCTACCATCCATGGCAGCTCATATGGTCTGTATCTACCAGCTATGGTAGCTCATATCACAAGCATCCGTCATAGAGCGTGGATAGTAAAATATGGACTTAGAGTGATTAAAATATTAATTAATTGATTTCTGGACCAAACAAATGGTTTATATATACATCCTAGCTCTGTGCCGGATGCCTGTGGCTCATATGGTATGTATCTACCATTTGTGGTAGCTATTATGGTGTGTATCTACTATCTTTATTCGCTTTTAAGATGTGTATCTATCATATTGTAACATATATGTTAGGTATGCACTATAAAAGATATGATTCTCGCAGCCATATAATGCACAACTGATGTAGACAGAAAGCCAGACATGCATACCGTATACACATACTGTATGACATTAATAATCAATGCAGCAGTCATAGACTGCCAGATTGCTACAAATTATGTCGTTCTTTCACCATCGTGGTTTCGGCTTTTCAACATCGTACTTTCGTGTTAACGTTGTTTCGACTTATCACCATCGTGGTTTCGACTTTTCACCATCGTAGTTTCGACTTTTGACCGTCGTATGACTTTTCACCATCGTAGTTTCGACTTTTCAACATCGTGGTTTTGACTTTTCATCATCGTAGCTTCCGACTTTTCAACATCGTAGTTTCGACGTTTTCAATTTAGACATGCGCAGTCTGTCTATTCAAAACATTGGACGATGACATTAGAACATATTTTCACCAGGGATATACTTACAAAGAAATAATGAAAGGACCGTAACTGATGTTGTGATAACTCGTGGTCCAATCCATTTAATCCAAGTCGAAACAACGATGTTGAAAAGTCAACAACGATGGTGAAAAGTTGAAACAACGATAACATTGAGGATAACACGAAAGTACTATGTTGAAAAGTCGAAACTACGATGGTGATAGAACAAAATAACATTTCGACTTTTCACCATCGTACTTTCGTTTTTTGTTTTTTTCGACGTTTCATTATCGTGGTTTTGACTTTTCACCATCGTACGTAGTTTCGACTTTTCACCATCGTTGTTTCGTTGTTTCGCGTTATCTATATTGAAGCAATGTGCCGCGATGGCCCTAACTGGACACCGTAGATTGCAAACCTAGACGTAGTCAACTTGACTTACACATTTTCTCCAATAATACCTAGCTTACAGTTACCCTCGGGCACGATGTGTAGTTAATATCAACTACAGTTTCACAATGTATTCATTTTGTTATCGCTTATTCGGCTATATATTTATAGATCTAGGTCAACTCGTATTTCTGATACATTGAACATGTACCTATATCATCGTATTATGCCTCATGGTAAAAAATAAATATATCAATATAAAAAATAAATAAAAGACAGTAGATGCATGATGCATATCATGTATGAACATACCTTTCAGGTATAAGTTTAACAATTATGATGTAGGTCCGGCCACCCCACCCACAAGCAGGCATATCATGCACACGCAGCAGTGTACATTTATTTTTATTATGTTCATGGCACGTACAGGCATTTAAACTAACGTTGCAGCCAGGACCTAATTTTTACCGTAAATTCCGAGGACTAGCTCAGATGTGAAATGCCCAACGGAAATCAACGAACAGATGGATACATCTATGGAGATAGATCCACATAACATAACATATAAACGTGGAATAATTAAAAGAATGCATATTTATCACTTACAATCGTCCATGGCGATGTGTCCCTTTTCTGTTGTTGTAATCCGTCAATCTTCCAACACCGTGTACACTTAATCTCCCCGTATATCCCTTGATTTTTAAGCTAAATGTACAAATGACGCCTGTAACCTAGTAACGTGTTATTATTGATCCGCATGTAGAGTCTAGCGACCTAGACTCGTGTGTGTTGAATTAACAGCGATGTCAATACATATAATACACACAGTCAATAATTGAGTGTAAAAAGTTTCTCACGTCCAAGTATTCACGGTTTCAATTGTCACATTCCTGAGTGCGGTCAGAGCCGGAATGCAAACATCAGCGAGTTGAGAAAATAATGTTGAGTCGTGAGTCAGAGTTGAGAGCTATTAAACAGACGTAGGCGTGAAATACATATACTGGTCATTGTTTATAAAAATAAAAGTGTATCTCGAAAAACAAATACATCAAGAATAGAATATACTTTTTTTCGTCAGGGTGGACTGGGATGATAATTAATATAAAGCCCTGGGGTGGATGAGTAGGTGGGAGTGGAGGTGGAGACGGTGGTGGTTAAAGGGAGATAACCTGTATTTTAAATACTATTAGTTCATTGCATGAGTTATGTAAAACTTGCTGGCATTAAAGCTGCGGGACCTATTCTGAAATCGCACACTTTTTTGTAAACGTGTATTTATTTGTAATTTCATGTTCACCAGCTTATGGCGAATTCGGGGGTAATTTATCGCAAGAAATCATTCACTGATATCAAGTTTCGAGTTTTTTATTACAAGTAAATCCTTGTTAAAGGGACACCTTGATTTTTTAAAACTTACGGTGTCCCGTTAGTTTTTCTGCATACATTGCATTTGATCAAGCATTAGTATTAATTATAAAAAATAGTATAAATCAAATTGTTTTTGCATTTTATTAACTGTTGATTAAAGTGCACCAACAATATATTTAAACCTACGGTAGAAGAAGATGAAGAAATGAAAACTCACAGAATTATTTAATTATATGCAAGCAGGTTTAAAGTCAAAATGATAAGGGATAAATAAACCTAGAATCAATTTTCAGCGCTTGATACATACTACAAGATTGCCGTGTGTCCCTTTAAAGGTTATTCACGTGTATGCCCTCGGTCTACCTGAGATCGGACAGCGGGGTTGTCTCAAACTATTGTTTTTCATTATGCATAACTATTATATACAACTTTAATCAATTTAAGAATTATTTCAACTTTTTAAAATTGATTTAGTTAATTTGATTTTAACAGCAATTTTGACAAAAATAATTAAGGTAACAGTTTATCTATGTTTATTCAATTAATTACGATTCGGAAAAGGTAAATCAACACCAACTTGTCGCATCAATCCAAACTGTTGGGCATCGTTTTGATGGCCCAGGAAACCACTTTCAACATAACGTATAGGCCGTTCGAATCAATTACTGTTTGAGTATGTATTGCATGATATCCACGATGTCCTGAATAATAATTTTCCTGTGGTTCACTTTCTAGTCTGTAGATTTCATGGGATGTGCCGTCAATGGCACCGACGGCATCAGGTAGCTTTGGCCATGCTCCTCTCATTGCCCTCCAGTTATCTTCATTCGGCCATTCAATAAAATGGCTGAGCTTGTCGTGAACAATTGGTATCAGATGCCGAATTTCCTCATTTACCAGTGACGGAAGTAGCGTAACAAATGCATGTCTTCTCTGTTCATCCATGATACCTTCAAATATATGATATTTATATTATTATTTTATACTTTCATATTGTCCCGTTTAGTTTGCATTGAGCTAAGTGTGCAATATTCTACGATATTGCACACATTGATATTGCACCGGAACTTTTTCTCGTGCTTGCTAAGAGCCGCGAAATAGAAATAAGGAAATACTTTCAAATAAAATAACGGAATTCTTCCTATAGCGTCAACAAAAAAATACGTGTTGTTTTTTTCAACCTTTTATGGCAGAAACTTATAAAATAATTGAAATGGTCACTCACCCACTGTTTTTAACGCTATCGAATGGTTAACAAACTTTAGAAAATCGCTTCACGCTTGAGTCGTAAGGCCAATGTGATTGGCCCTTTAAGGGCCAGTCAGATTGGCCTTACGACTTCTTGCGATCAAGAAAATGAAGAAAATCGCAAGAGATCGCAGAAAATCGTGCAGTAAACCGTATGCAGTCGCAGGCGATCGCAGATACTCGTACAACCAAAATCGGTCGCAGCAAGGTTTTTGAACATGCACAAAAACCTGTTGCGACCGAAGTGATCGCAAGAGGTCGCAAGCAGTCGTGTAGCACGACCTGTTGCATGCTGTCGTGTACGATCGCAGATGATCGCAAGACTTTTTGGTCTCCGCCCCCTCGCACGACCAGCTGCTACCGATTGCACAACCTGTTGCACCTCCGTGCGATTGTTCGTGCAATAGCTCGTGCACGTTCACGACATGTGGTACGAGAAGTAGTGAAATATCACGACCTCTTTGCGATCGGCAGGCCAGTTGCAGAATTTAAATATATATTTATATTGTAATTATTATTTATTTATTAAAATAGTCAGTGTACTAACTTAATTAAAAATACAAATCAACTATGACCTTAGAAAATAGCATTTCATGAAATATTAAAACAGTCTTTCGTTGAATGTCGTTGAATGTCAAGTTGCAATTAACATGTATGAAACGTTTATTCTCTGTATACATAAAGGAGAAAAAAATGTTTTGACTTGATTTTATATATTTAATAAATATCATTAGAAGAGCCACAGGCAGGTCACCCAGGAGGTGGAGTGATATGTGTGTATCTGAAGATCAGCTGAAAGCAGAGAACAAAAAAAAACACCCGCAAGATTGCAGACTCGGGTTTATTGTGTCTGTTTACCGACACCTTGGCTTTGAGGCCCCGGTTTTAGCAGCACTCATATAGCATTTTATGAACAATTTCCCGAACTTCGGGATTATAAAAATCGCCGAAATAAACAGCCTCTCCCGCATTTTCTCCGTGGTATCGTACCCCACGTTACCCCACAACCTAAAGGTTCGAACTTCAACTGAACAGGACCGTCAGGGAGTTCCCTCCATATACATGTATATTATATATACACTAGAGTGTCCATAACGACCGTTAGAATGGTTTGCACGTGTTGCAGTAGTTGTTAAAATAATTGAAAATAACGAAATATCCTAACTTTGATTATCTGCCGGGACCCCCAAACCGAGGGGTGGGGGGGGGGGGGAGGTGGGGGGGGGGGGAAGGGGGTGTTGTATATGTACTCGTAGCTTAGACCCCTTGGGTGTGATGCAGACTGGGTTTCGACTTATAGGTCAATGTTATATGTCAGCACGGCTTTCGCCCGATCATTTTACTAACCACCAGACTAAATGTGTTTGCGTTAAACTGATTCATATTGCATCATGCTGATTTACTTTGTTCTGTATCACTTCACATTTTTCGATGAATCGTTTAAGTTTTCATCGTACCGACTTGTATTTGATTGTATTGCATTAGTTTTTTTGTCAAATGGTTTGTCATTGCACTGAATGATTTCTATTTGCGTCGTATGGTTTGAAAATTTACACCGTATCATTTCACTTCGAACCGTATCAATTCACTTTGTAACGAATGAACAGAGTTAACACGTCGCATCGAATCACTATGTAAGTCATCAAATGACTTCATGTTGAATTAAATGACCTGTCATTGAATGGTTTGTAAATATCCACATTTTGACGGTTATGGCTTCCCATAGAACTCGTTGTTTTGGCGCAGGACGACTCGCAAGCTCGTCGTCGTCCTTTGCCAAAACAACTCGTTCCAAGTAATATTTAGCCATACAAATTCAATAACCCATAATATTAAACTATAAACTTGTTTAGTATACAATATTTTAAGTTTACCATGTATTTAGTGGAGTAATAGTTTTTGCTACGCCGCTGTCCATTGTGGACAATAGTTGTCGTGCACTCACGATTTTCTCGTGCTGTGTCTTTTCCGATTTCATTACGTACGTGTTTAATAGTGAATATCAGAAGGTAAATAAATCATTTTATAATTTAAAATTTAATGTAAAAATATAACAATTTAAAATATAACTACTCACGTAGGTTGTCAAATTGATGATTAAATTAACGTCACTGTCGTGTAAGTTGATAGCGAGATCAGCTCAAGCCGCAAAGCGACGCGCGCGCAAGCGAGCTCAAAGCGACGCGCGCGCAAGCAAGCTCTACGGTAACGCGAGTACCAAGCGAGCTCTACGGTAACGCAACGGGGAAAAAACCCCGTGGCAAAAACGTCAAAACACAGTTTACTCCCTTGTTAAGGGGAGGTCATGGCTATATTCGTTCCAAACGCAGTTACCTCCCATCTCTGTTTGGTATCCGGCCCACCTCTATTCGCGTTGGATCTAGTTCATCCAATTGGCCGGTTACCAGACTTCATTGTTAATGTGACGTCATTAGGTAAACAACCGTCTGACAATTTATAAAATAATGTTAATTATTACCAGCTGAGAGTCAAGGTAAGGGTATTTCTACCTAAACTTTAAAAGCTACTGCAGTATCGATAATCTAAAATACAATGTTTAAATGAAAACGCATCGCACGTTAGTGATATAGATAGATACCGCCAAGTTAAACAGCAAGAAGTCGGACCACGTGGACCGTACGTCTTCAACCTTACTGACTTTGAGTCTACTGTTATTCATATGTATTATTACTTACTACAAGACATACCATGAGGAAGAGCCTTATTCACTTGTTTTTACGAAACTTGCACTAACCGTCAGATTCAACAGAACCGGACTTCATAAACACATAGAACCAGTTCGATCAACATCATGCAGAGTACTTTTAACTTCAATACTTGTCTTATACGGAGACATAGAAATGAATCCTGGGCCTGTATGGCCCTGTGCTATTTGCGAATACCCTGTGAACTGGTCTCAAGAAGGGATGCAACATTTGGCACCGCCGATCATGCCTGTCCATGTGCGTCGAAGATTATCATGCACTAGAAAGATCTAGTGTAGTGTGGAAGTGCTTCATATGTGATAGCCTTAACTGTGATAGTTTCACGACTTCAAATTCTTTTTCTCCACTGTCATTTATTGACTTCACCATCGACTCAGTCCAATCAAATGTTTTCAGTCCGTTACACACCAGCAGCCCAAGGACTAGAATCAGCTCGGACCCTTATAGACCAAGTAGCGACACAAGACGTAGAGAATCGTCAACTACTAGTAATTGTCACAGCACTAACCCTTACCCTGACCTACTTGGTAAACAGAATATACGTATACTTAATATAAATTGCAGGAGCGTCAAGGAAAACAACGCCGAGTTCAAGGCAGCTGTAAACTACATCAAGCCTGACATCATATGTGGCACTGTATCATGGCTGAAAGGCATCCAACCTGGCAAACCACCATCTTCAGACACCATCAAAAATGCCGAAATATTCCCAAGTAATTATAACGTCTATAGGATTGACAGAGGTACTAGAGGAGGAGGAGTCTTCATAGCTGTTCAGAACAACATGACATCCATTGAATGTATTGACTTTATCACCAACTGTGAAATAGAATACGCCAAAATAACACTTAAATCTAAGAAACTTCTATACGTTGGCTCATTTGAAATGCCTAAGAGGAATATGGCGGATCTCGACCAAATTGCTGAATCCTTGAAACTTCTTAACTCAACTAAACCCAAGCACCTTATCTTGTGTGGCGATTTCAACTGCCCCGACATCAACAGGGAAACCCACTCCGTCTCTAGTGCACCTACCGTCCAGGACAGATGTGTTCAACAACACCTGACATCATGAATGAGTACAACCTAGTTCAAATCCATGAGGAACCCACCAGGAATGAGAACCTACTAGACCTCGTCTTTACCACCAACCCTACCTTGGTCAAGTCCTCAGTCAACGCACCAGGTATCTCCGACCACGCCATGGTCATCGTCGACTCAGATATTCGACCAATCTATAGCAGTCAGAAACCACGTAAGATTTACCAATTCAACAAGGCTGATTGGGAATCCATCAAAGCTGACTGCAAAAGTATTTCGGCTTGTATAATTATAAACAATAAAGTTCTATCTACATCAGATATAGAAGATCACTGGTCACTGTTAAAAAATGAACTACTTAAATCGATAAATAAACATGTACCATCTAAGACCTGTAGAAGTAAACAATCGCTACTCTGGGTGAACCGTAAACTGAACAGCTCACTCAAGAAGAAGGTCCGTCTTTATGAATATGCTAAGAAGCACAACAGCTGGTCAAAGTACAGGACTTTCAGAAGGAGTGTAAGAGACAATTTAGAGCTGCAGAATGGAACCACGTCAATAAAGTGATCGAAGAAGGCCTCCAATCCAACAACTCAAAACCATTTTGGAAGTATGTGAAGTCCAAGAAATAGGATAACATAGCACAGCCCACTAAAACAGAAAGGGAACCTAATTACAGACGCCAAATCTAAAGCTGATAGTCTGGTGGAACAAGTCCAGTCCGTATTTACCAGAGACAACGACTCCAATAAATCGAAGGTCAACACCAAGAAAAACCTACCCAACATCCAACATCTTCATATAGACACTAAAGGCGTCCAGAAACAACTTCAGAAACTGAATACAGCAAAAGCAATGGGCCCAGACTGCATCCATAATATTGTCCTGAAAACCTGTGCCGAAGAACTCTCCCCGGGTCTACGTGAAATTTACCAGCATTCCATAGATACAGACAAACTTCCATTCATCAGCCTGTGTACAAGAAGGGCGACAAACACCTCGCAGTGAATTACAGACCCGTTTCACTAACCTCCGTACCAAGCAAGATCCTAGAGCACATCATCTGCAGCCACATCATGAAATTCTTTGATAAACACAAGATACTTAACAACCTCAACAATGGCTTTCGTTCCGGCTTTTCAACAGAATCCCAACTATTAATTACACTCAACGATCTTCTCAAGTCCTTCGATAACAAACAAGAAGTTGATGTGGCCATACTCGATTTTAACAAGGCATTTGACACAGTATCGCACAACAAATTGCGGCGAACTCAACGACTGGCTATCGTCCTTCCTGACAGAGAGGATAATGGATGTAGTTTGTTAAGGCGAACACATCAGAGTGGAGTCCGGTGTCCCCCTGGGCACAGTGTTGGGGCCGCTCCTCTTTCCGTGCCACATCAATGACCTTCCTGAGTGCGTTCCCTCACAAGTTCGTCTCTTCGCCGACGATTATCTCCTCTATAGAACCATCCGGTCAACCACGGACCACTCCATACTCCAGAACGACCTACATGAACTCGAACAATGGGGAATGCACTTCAACGCGAAGACATGTTATATTCTCAGCATCCAACTTCTATCAACTAAACAACATCTTTCTTCAACAAGTACCTTGTAATCCTTATCTTGGAGTCACCATTTCTGATGACCTGCAATGGGGCATCCATATATCTAATATCTACAAGAAAGCTAATTCCACCCTGGGATTTTCACGCCGCAACATCGGAAACTGTCCTCTCGAATGCAGGAAACTAGCATACATCTCCATCGTCCACTCAACGTTGGAATACGGATCCTCTATTTGGGACCCTTACCTCTCCAAGGACATCAACGCCATCGAAAAAGTACAAAGACAGGCAGCACGCTTCATAAAGAAGGACTACAAGTCTCGCGACGAAGGCTGCGTCTCCAAGATGTTACAAGAACTCGATCTACCAACTCTCCAACAACGCCGGAAATTTAACAGGCGTACTTACCTGTTCAAGATAGTGTGGGGTATGGTGCCGGTCCCAGGGGTCACTTTTCAACGGATGACTGATCAATTTTCAACGTTGAAAACTGACCCCGCCCGTTATTTAATGATCCATCCATGCGTGCAAATTTGACCCTCGTTGAAAACTGATCCACTATAGTCAGGTCATATTTCAACGTTGAAAACTGATCCCAATAATCTTACTCAATTTGCCTATTACCATAATGATCACAGATTAACATTTCTGTATTTTTTCAGGACTGTAAGTAATAAACGTTTAGTTATACATTCGAGCGCGCCACAAGCTAATAATACTAATTCTTTGCCAATTCCTCGGCCATAACTCTGCAGATACTGGTCAGATATAGAAATTAAAACCCAGCTACACATCTTTAGATGCTTATTAACGTCTATATGTAAAATTGGTGACTATATGTGTAATGTATGGACGGGATGTCTGAAAACTGATCAACTACAGTCGGGTCATATTTCAACGTTAATTTCAAAAGCTCTCACCGATTTAGGGCCGTTGGTTCGAGTCGCAGTACTGACCTGGTTGTTTATGTTTTATGGGTCTGTCATGTAATGGTGGTGTAACGTTGAAATGACTCAGGAGGTCAGTTTTCAACGATGTAAAATGACCCCTATGTAAATTACCGACGGGGTCTATATATAACGTTACACCACCTTTACATGACCGAAAATAAAACACTAACTGATACGAATGCCTAATATATTATGGGTGGATCAAGTCCAACCATTCACAGTTTAAGACTCGGTGAAATGAAATAGTATTGCGCACATTCCGAAACTTTCAGAATTATATACTGTGGAAATCGTACACCCAACACTTCTACATGTTACCTTTAACTCTGACCTATTTGGCATGTCTTTTCCTAGCGAGATCGCCTATGTGGGATGGTAAAGGTCGCCGACTTGTAATCACAAAACTTATCACCGCTTAAAGGTCGAGGATTTGAGTCACAGTACCGATCTGTTATGTGAGAAAGTGGGCATTTTCTTAAGGAAGATCAAAGCCTTGTGCTAGTCATTCTCAGAACGACTGTTAGGTAAACTGTCTGAAGTGTACAGAAATATTTTTGCAAACTAGCGAAACTAATTTCGTCTTATCATTCTGAATCTATTTTACCTCTATGTGTCAAATGTTTAAGCTCCCCAGAGGAAGAGCATTGCTAACTTGATACAATAACTCAAGTTTGATTCATTTAAAATACAACGTACCTTACAGTAAACGTAAAAATAGTAAAAAATATCGGTCGAGGTGCAAGCTTTCTCTTGCGTGTTTTCAAGATAGCAGAATGAAATACGCCTTATAGAATATATATGCCTTATAGAGGCATATCGACTGCAAATTCACTATCAAATTTACTAAATCAAAATACATTTTTATAAACAACTCATTTAATCATATGCCTTATAGAGGCATAACGACTTAAATTCACTATCAAAATACATTTATATAAAATTCATTTAATCATTGCTATACACTATATATGGTCTCGTTAAAATTGGTAAAAAAGAGTCAACTTTTCCGGCGAAATAGTAGTTTCGTAGTTAATTGTCAAACACATTTAATTTACTGAAAGTGTGGTAAATATGCGTTTCAGTCACTCCAAGTACCGATTTTTCTAAACCGTTTACACTGTTCAACGGTTTAATTTCACGTATTACTTGAAAATTTAGGTAAATATGTGCATGTTCCATATTCCTATCGATACGCCTCTTTAACTATATATGGAGTATACATTATTAGTTATACTGGTTCTTGACAGTGTATACGGAGGCGTTAGCCAAGGGGTTATATGAGCACTGACATGGTATATGCCCAAGTATACACTGTCGAACTATTATAACGAATTTAGAATACTGCAGATGCAATAATTTTACAACTTCATTTTACGCTAATTATTGCGCTTTGTTGACTATTTTATTACTATTTATAATGTGTATCTCTTGTCATTTCATTTACATAACGGAACATGAAAAATTATCGTTATAAATTGCTTAGGGTCAAAATCTACGAACTGTGTAGCTTTTAAGTCATCAAGACAGTTGTCTATATTTATTGGTTTAGTTCATTATTTTGTCAACGGAATAACGGGATTATGACGCTTGACCAATGAAAACGCAAGACATTTATTTGTATTATAAAGTATGCTTATATGGAAAACAAAAACAGTCACTGCACATTTTGGAATGGAAAATTACAGCCAGTGAGTAGCAAAGTCCTCTTCGTCAAAGAGAAGAATGAAAATATTCGGATCCATCTGGTTTGCTATATGTTCAGTTCCAGGAATATTGTATGGGTTATTTTTGAAAGTATGGACGTAAATGGTGTCTGGATACGTTTCTATTTCCTGTAAAATTCTCTCATCGCAGTAATTGTTGACAAGTGCAGCGCCGAGAACGATGTCTGACACATACCTCTTGAATTGTTTTGGAACATATTTGCCAATTGGTAAATATGGAGGTTTGCTAAAGATATCATCTTTAACGTCTAACACGGGCTCGTAGTGGTCATTGCGGTGCAGCATGTAAACATTGCCTTCGGCCGTTGAATTTATTGGCGGAAATTTGGTCCAGCATGTTCTTCCTCCGTAATTGCAATACACATACACGTTGGTGTATAACATGGTTGCAAATGCCCGAATTTCCACATCCGTCCCCCATTGTCCACATTTCCACATTTCGGTTTTATTCAGATACACCGCTAAAGTTTCATCCGTATATCCCTCAAATAGTGCACAGTTCGTTAACATATACTGTTTAACACTGTGTCTTATTTCAGTATGGTGACTTTGTACCCCAGATACCATATAGCTGAATGTTCGGAACAAGCAATTGTCATCGCCTCTCATTTGTGCAGTTTTGTCTGGTCGGGCATTAATACTCACTGGTCTATTATTAGCCTGTTTATGATAGTTCCTGACTTTTATACAAAAGACCTGACATTTTTCATCTTGCCACTTATGTCCAACCGGGTCAAATGATATGCTACTACTAGCCTTCACGTGAGTAATTGCAACATCTTCATTACTCTTGTCGTCATCCATGTACACTTTTCTTTTCTTTAGGGGAATGCCACTTTCTTGTTGTTTTCTTTTGTACTGCTGGTTGGCGGTGCCAGGCACGTTGTCACGCTGACTGGCGGTGTCTGGTGTCTTGTCACGCTGATTGGCGGTGTCAGGTTTGTTGTCACGCTGAATGGAGGTTTAAGGTTTGTTGTCACGCTGACTGGCGGTGTCTGGTGTCTTGTCACGCTGACTGGCGGTGTCTGGTGTCTTGTCACGCTGACTGGAGGTGTCTGGTTTCTTGTCACGCTGACTGGCGGTATCTGGTGTCTTGTCACGATGACTGGTGGTGTCTGGTGTCTTGTCACGCTGACTGGAGGTGTCTGTCTGGTTTCTTGTCACGCTGACTGGCTGTGTCTGGTGTCTTGTCACGCTGACTGGCGGTGTATGGTGTCTTGTCACGCTGACTGGAGGTAACTGTTTTTTTGTCACGCTGACTGGCGGTGTCTGGTGTCTTGTCACGCTGACTGGAGGTGTCTGGTTTCTTGTCACGCTGACTGTCGGTGTCTGGTGTCTTGTCACGCTGACTGGAGGTGTCTGGTTTCTTGTCACGCTGACTGGCGGTGTCTGGTTTCTTGTCACGCTGACTGGCGGTGTCTGGTTTCTTGTCACGCTGACTGGCGGAGTCTGGTTTCTTGTGACGCTGACTGGCGGTGTCTGGTGTCTTGTCACGCTGACTGGCGGTGTCTGGTTTCTTGTCACGCTGACTGGCGGTGTCTGGTTTCTTGTCACGCTGACTGGCGGTGTCTGGTGTCTTGTCACGCTGACTGGCGGTGTCTGGTTTCTTGTCACGCTGACTGGCGGTGTCTGTTTTCTTGTCACGCTGACTGGCGGAGTCTTGTTTCTTGTCACGCTGATTGGCGGTGTCTGGTTTCTTGTCACGCTGACTGGCGCTGTCTGGTTTCTTGTCACGCTGACTGGCGGTATCTGGTGTCTTGTCACGCTGACTGGAGGTGTCTGGTTTCTTGTCACGCTGACTGGCGGTGTCTGGTTTCTTGTCACGCCGACTGGCAGTGTCAGATTTATTGTCACGTTGGTTGGGCCTATCGGCCACGTTGTCAGGCTGGCTCGCCGTGTCAGATGTCATACTCTCCGATCTTCTGTAGGCTTTAAGTCTGTTTCCATTCACGGCTACTAACTTGCCTTCCAGCCGATAACAACAATTATTTAACACCATTTCAACAATGTACGGTCCCGTCCACAGCGGATCTAGTTTGCCTCCTTTTCTCGTTAGTTTCCGGGTGTTGTGTAGTAATACTTCATCACCAACATTAAACACACATGCCTTCACCTTTTTATCGTGGTGTTTCTTCTGCTTTAACTGTTTTGTCTTAATGTTCTTAGCTGCAGATTCTCGATACCGAGTTAATTCCAGAAATACATTTACCCTCTCGGTAAGATCCGTTTGCGCACAAGCAGTTGATGGCAGCTCTACATCAATAGGAAGACGGGCTTTCCTACCATACACAAGGAAAAATGGAGTTTGTTTTGTCGTGCTATGCTCAGCTGTTCTATAGGCAAATAAAACGTATGGTATTTTTGTGTCCCAGTCATCGTGGTTTTCATTAACATAATGAACCAGCATGTTAGAAAGGGTGCGATTAAATCTGTCAGTGTGTCCACCCGTTTGTGGATGGTATGCAGATGCAACCTTGTGTGCTATTCCCATTTTCTTGCAAAATAGGTCATTAAGTTGATTGCAGAATTCTCGGCCTTGGTCTGTTATTAAATCTTCTGGAACTCCATGAGCGCACACAAACTGGATGAAACAGTTTAAAATTGTCTCTGCATTCTTATTTGGGATCGCGTGCGCATCCACCCACTTCATGAGATATTCAGTAAACACAAGGATGTACTTATTACCTGAAGCAAACAAAATGACATGCTCGTATAAAGAGAAACATCATCTAAATTGCTACAATATGGAGTTAAACTCTTAATAGGCATGCACTACATTAAAGGGAGTGTGCCAGATCTAGTTTTCGAATATGTGATAACATATAGATACGCTGATGAAACGTGTGTACGCAAGTAAAATTAAGAATAAGTTAAGAAGAACGTATGTCGAAAAACGTTTATTTTAAAATATATTTATAAACTAAATTGTTAAGGATGTCATCCTAAATTCGACAACTGCGTTTTTGTTCGGCTATATTGCGCAATACTAAATCAATAGCGAATAAAATGTGGAAAGTCAGCATTTGTCAAGGGAATTTTATTATTGTTTATAGTAAAAATATATCGCAAACAAAAAGCCTTTGTATTATTTAAGTTGAATGTTCTATGTTCTTCTATTTTACATAGCATGTGCTCCTTTTTGTTAGGTGTGAGAATCTGGCACACTCCCTTTAATTGAGGCGTGTAGAAAGAAGAACCGTGACACTGTCCATTGCAATCATAGAAATCAGCAGCGAACAATCGTTCAACAGTCGTTTTTAAACAAAACGTGATTATAAGCTTGTTCATTGAAATATGTATAAGGAGTTCGTGTGTCGGATCAGCGTGGATATATTGAGACCGAATGTTAATGGTGATCAATGATTTATACATTTGGGGGATATTGGTCCGATCATTTTTGGTAAATATATCGAATGTCACACTCACCCTTTTGGCAATAACTAGTATATAGGAACATTGTCAGTGACTGACATACCAACTGTTTTTGATTTTAAGTGACTTTGAATTTTCATAAATGAATAACAGATGTCCCTTGAAATTGGCATATGCCCCAAATTATATATTTGATAGCGGGTTGTTTTTCACATCAAGATTGTGATGTACAAACGGTCCTATCATACTCTACAATTATTTGGTTTTGTAATCCCACTAAAAGTGACACAATATTGACTATTGTTGTTCACTAGTAGTACTTTGACTATGATTTCAGTAAGTGTGACCATGACCTATGACCTTTGAGCAGGTGTCGAAAGTGATATGTGCGACACAAATAACTCTGATAATTTAATATTTTGTGAAGTTTGGGTGATAATGTTTATAAAAAAACAAACTCTATTATTGAAACAACGTTTCGTCTTTCAATAACTTTTGGGTAAAATCCAATTAAATGTAGCAGAGTTTTGGCTAAACATGCTCCGGACGAACAAACAGACGGACGAATAAACTACTAGTATAATACCCCAGGCGGAGGAATAAATAACGTTTAAACGGTCAATCGTCGCCACCAAATTCATCAACGACACCAACCACCGGTTCGGGTGTTTTATGGGACATTATCACCTTGTTGTGGCGAACAATGCTACTAATTATAATTTCAAATTGATTCTTAGACAGGAAGAACTCGAGCAATCCTATATTCCCCCAAAGTGGTATCCGATAAATAGACCAACAACGGTTGCTTTGTAAAATGATCTGACAATTTAAATGGTGCACTTGCATATTTTGTATAGAGTTTATGAAGAGGCAATGTCAAGAGTGGTTATGCTCTCAACAAATCGGCACCTTAATGTTACAAATCGGCACCTTAATGCAACAAATCGGCCCCTTAATGAAAAAAAAATAAGTTACTGCTCCACATTTCAACGGGATTGTGCAATAAGGTGAGAGGCTCAACATAAATATTCTGCACGCTACTAAGAAGCCTACCATTTTGGGTCTCTTCAAGGGGTCCGATCAGATCCATTCCTATTTTGGAGAATGCGTCCGACGACACTGGAATTGGATGTAGAGGTTTGTTCGCCTTTTTCAAAGAAGCCTTTCTCTGGCACGAATCACAACTCAACACATACGCCTGAACCTTTTCGAATAGACCTTTATAGTAGTAGCGCTGTTTTACTTTGCTGTAGCTGAAAAGATAAAATGCGCTTTATTACATTAATCAGTATGATATGACCTGAAACATTGTTGCTGTATCATATTTTGATGACAAGCAAAATTAGTTGTGAGAAGCAGACGATAATTTAATTGGGGGCTGGCGTGGCGCAGTCGGTAGCGCGGCGGATTTGTAACCGGAGGCCCCGGGTTCAATCCTCCGTGGTGCCAGTGAGTTCCGTCGGTGTGTTCTTGGGCAAGACACTTTACCTTAGCCGTCGGAAGTGGACGTAAACCGGGCGGTCCCGTGTATCGGTCTATCCTCCGAGCACGTTAAAGAACCATAGGAATCTATTCGATAATAAGAGTAGGGCAGGTTCCCGGATTCCTATGTATCCTTCCCCTCTCTCTGGGGCGGCTCTAAATAACCTATACTGTGTTGATGAGCCGTTAAACAACATTCAATTCAGACGATAATTTGACCTTTATCAAAACATACTCCATATATGTCTAGCTGACACGGAAACCCGAAGCTGAGAGGGGATGGGTCATGGGGTCCGCCCTCCCGACACACACTGGATTTTACAGATACATGTTAAAACTCTTAAATCACATTGAAAATGACACATCACCAGTCACCTTGAAGATAATGGACCCCATCTTCTGGAAAAAACCACCTTTCGCTACAACTTTCTATATTTACTTTACTTTATTGAAACATGACACATTTCACATCATTACTTACGGTGGCTGATTTCTGCCATGTCTTTCTGTCGTTTTGGCGTATTTAACGACAACACGTTAGAGCGAAAAATAAGGGCGTCGATACGACAAATAAGGCAGAGCGTAAGAGCGCCATTACGACACATTTGTCCGCGCCACATTTAAATTACTTGTTATGGGCGGCGTCCCTTATTTGGCGTGTTGGTGCCTTAAATTTTCCGCTATGTTGTTCTGGCGCATTTGAAGGGCGTGTCACGGTCTGAACTTGGTCACATTAGGGGACAATGTGTGTAAGCGCCCCGGATAGCGCAGTCGGGAGAGCACTCGCCTTGTAAGCGGGAGGTCCCGGGTTCGAGCCCCGGTCTGGCTGCACATTTTTCTCACCCTGTGACAGGCGCCAAAACAAAAACACGCCTAAATAATCGCGCCGATACGACACGAGGTATTTGTCGTTCTGGCACCTTCCATTAAGTATGCGCATACGTGTTACCAATGACTGGTCCAACACGCCAGCACAAGGCCTTAATTGTGGTATTTGTCGTATTGGCGATCCTATTTTTTTCGTTCTGGTTCGTTTAAAGGGTGCCAACACGCCGACACGTCAGAACGACAAATACCTTATTTTGCGTATCAGTACTTAATTGTAGTCTACCGTGTTGTCGTTTTGTCGCCCTTCAAATGCGCCAAAAGGCCAGAACGACATGGCGAAATCAACCACCATAAACACTGCTGTAAACAATAACCATTTACTTATGAGTGCAATCATCCGGTATTTTATCGGCTATCTAATGCCCGTACACGTGTCACTACAATATACATACATCCGCTGTAAGTCATCATTTTTACACAAAATTCGGTCTCTATATTTTTGATTACTCATAACTCTAGTATAGTTTTCAGTTTTCGGTCTATGTTTAAGCCTCTATATTTGATTACTCATAACTCTAGTCTAGTGTTCAGTTTTCAGATATATGGCTTTACATTTAAATCAAGCGTTTGCATTCTTGAGTTTGGATCTCCAGGTCCTCAAAGAAAGTTTTTATTTATACAAAGCCCAATATCCACAAGTGGAGCACCGATGATTCGAATTATACGATTAAGATTGGAAATTGGACAATGTTTATATGCAATCGTGAACGCTCGGCCAATCCCGTCATTCTTCGGGATCTCGCCTCGTGTGTATCACGGCGCTTCGGTATGTTCAAAATCTTAACATTCTGTAAGCCGGAAGGCAACGGCACAGAAAATAGTGCACTGTTGCTAAGCTGTTGCTACATAAACATTATGGCCGCTTGCCACACGTGTTGATGTATGATTTGCGTTGCATGTTTGTTATTTACAATACAGATGAAGGTTGTATCACTACTTTCACGTAAATAAACGATAGATGGAGCAATCGGCTAAATGACATTGCAAAATGTTGAACATAACTTTGATTTTGAATGCCAATTCGTTTTGGCGGGAATCTGACGCGCGTCACGCGAGTATGACGTAACCAATATGGAAACCTGCGTATTACATTCGAGTCATGCTGCGAAGCAGTGTACGAGAAGTTGCGAATGTGTTTATATGATGATGATATATCGAGTGATTTCGATCACGAACCATAGTAGCCGTAGTATAACTATGGTCAGATCGACTACACAATGGTTTAACCAGAATGACGTCATCGATCTACTATAGTTCAACCCACGGCAAGGGGTTGGTTGCTCTGGTTCAAACATGGCGGACAAAAATAAACTTTCACAAATTTGAAACTAACTTTGTTGTATCTTCGGCATTTATAGACATTTGACTTGAGTTATAAATGTGTTATTTGTATGTAGTCAGTTACTCGATACATGTATGCAATTGCAACAACAATTAACTGTTTACAGCGAATTATTTGAGAAATTGAGTTGCCGGTGTCGAGGTAAAAAACGTATGGTTTAAATGCACCATGTATCGGCATAGTCTAAAACCTGGGATGGAATGGAATTGGAATGGAATGAGCCTTTGATTACAATCGCATTCCATTCCATTCCATTCTAGTATAAAGTTCCCATTCCATAATTTAGTCTGTGACACATGTACTGAGTAAAGGATAAAATATGGAATGAATCTGGAAGAAAATTGGAATGAAAACATGTGAAATATGCTTATTTTACATTGTAAGGCTATCAGGAAAGCATGGAAACGCAATATAATATATCTGACATGTTCTAACCTATTGGTATTATAACCTCTAACCACACACACACAGACTGGCACACGCAGACTATCACACACGTACACACACACGCGCGATGGAAACCATCGGAAACGTATTTCCACGTCGACGACAACGCAAAACAAGTTATAAAATGACCAGGGAAATGTACAACTTGATCAACTACATTAATTCCTAATTGGAATAAACAAAAATCTTACTACATGAGTATCATTATAACTTGTTTTGTTGTTTGAATATGGCGTCGGTTGAAAAACGTCCAAATAATGATGAACAATACAGCTGTTTTTTTACGATGGCCCATTTTGTTCCGTAAGGGCCATCGTACCATCGCGCATCGACCTTTACTAGTCGATGCGCGATGGTACGATGGCGATGGCACGATGGTGCGATGGCGATGGTACGATGACGATTGTACGATGGCGATGACGCGATAGTCATCGCCATCGTACCATCGCCATCGTACCATCGCGGATCGACTTTAAACGCGATGGTACGATGGCGATGACGCGATGGATCGCGTCATCGCCATCGTACCATCGCGTCATCGTACCATCGCCATTGTACCATATAGCCATCGCCATCGTACCATCGCGCATCGACTTGTAAAGGTCGATGCTCGATGGTACGATGGCCCTAACGGAACATCGTACATTTGGCTCACATTAACTTCATTTCTATTTCTTCACTTCCGAATTTCGCATTCCGTATTCCGAATTCCGCATTTATAAGTAGGTAGTAAATAAGTAGTACGAGTAAAATACTACTACTACTACTACTTCTACTAATCTACAACTACTACTACTACTACTACTACTACTACTACTACTATACTACCACTACCACAACCACAATAATAGTAATGATAATGATAATGAAAATAATAATAATAATTATGATAATAATAATAATGTATGCGTGCACGTGCATGTATGTGTTTTGTGAAATGACAGTGTTAAAGATGCAGTTACTTCTCACATTTTATATTTAATAATAGTGTTATATAAAGATGTTTGAATATTGCCAGTGACCACGAATTTGTATTTTTTATAATATAAAATCCATAACCTTAGATTAAATTCTATATACAGAGGATCTTACTTACATGAGTACTCATTCATTATTAAATTTATTAAACGAATTGGCAAAATGATATAATGCGAGGCTATTGCCGAGCATAATATCATTTTTGCTAACGAGTTTAATAAATTCAATAATGAACATGAACGAATGTTAGATTCTATTTATCATAACACACATATCGACTTTTATTGCATTTTGCCTGTCGTTTTGACACGCGAAACCGACATAAACCGTGGGAATTGGATCATAGTCATTATCGATTTTTTTTTGACAACGCATACTAGGCTTATTTGCATGCTTATATAACTAGTAGTATATCGAAAATATAGAATGGTGTTATTCCACTCCCACACCGTAAGTTATGTGATAAAATCGGAATATCCCTGTTGATCCTTTGTAAACGTATATACTATTATATGCCATAAATATACACAAACTCCAATTTGAGTATCTGTTGATCCTTGGCACACTATAAAGTTCAATATAAAATACAAGGGCGCAGTCGGCTTATTTTGACTGCTATTTTAGTACACATTGAAATCAGAAGACAAAATTAAATTAGGTACGGCATACGGAACTTTAATACAACTCACCCCTCCCACCCCATCCTCTTCAGTTTTTATTGCGTTTTTCGCATATTTTTCGATTTTTTTTTTTTCGCACATTGACAAATAATTGTACGCACTTGCATAGGGGCGTAAGCCTAGTTACGCGCCTGCTCTCTTAAAATCTAATTGGTACGAATAAGCTGTAATCTTATATCCGAAAGTTCATACGCGGATCCAGGATTTTACCTCCAGGGGAGCTTAAGTTTTCACAATAACAAGAAAACTACAACACATGTTTCTTTTCTTTTTTTTCAGGATGGTGTATCTAGGGGGTGTCCAGGGGGAGGTCCAGAGTCGGTCCAAACTTTACTAACCTTAATATTTTATGTAATTTATAAAATCTCAGTCCGGCCCTTCACACGGCCTTCCCTCTGGATCCGCTAGTGATCCACTCTGAATTTATACTCCAACCTGGATCCGCTAGTGGTATACACCAACCACACACATACCAATAAAATATTTCCTGACTTCTGAATTCCGAATTCAACATTCCGCATTCCGAATTCCGCATTCCATAATAATGTTTTTTTTTCATATTTGCACTAATACTAAATAAGAGTATTTTTGAAAATCTTAGATTTTATATTGAAGTTTATAGTATGTATATATAAAGGATTAACAGATACTCTCCCCGTGCACATGTGGTTGCCGGGGTAGAATACAACCACTGCAAATCCCGCTAGAGGCAGAGGGGTAGGAACCCCCTTCATGTTCATTTTGTCATTTATATCATGCTCATTCAATGTCTTCATCATGACACCGCGTATGCAAACGTGGAAACGTGGCTCCATCGTAAGTGTTTACTATAGAATTTGCAGAAACTCTGCAGTTCAGCAGATTAGAAGGTTCGAGGCCCATTCTCCATATTTTATCTGGATGTAAATGGAGGATGAGCCTGGCATGTTCATTCCTGTTAGGCGCCATATAACCTTTCATGTGTTGTGTTTGTGTACATTTATAGGGTATAAGAGTAGGAGTTTGTGTATATGTATAGGGTATAAGAGTAGGAGTTTGTGTATATGTATAGGGTATAAGAGTAGGAGTTTGTGTATATTTATAGGGTATAATAGTATATACGTTTATGGTGTATTTATACAAAGGATGCACGGATACTCAGCTTATAGGGAATTTAATTTAAAATATGTGGTTTATATAAAAATACAACGATCGTGGTCACTGGCAATATTCATACACTTTTATATTACATTATTATTAAATATAAAATGTGAGAAGTAATTGCATCTTTAACAGTAACACTGTGATTTCACAACACACATACATGCACATGCACGCATATATTATTATTATTATTATTATTATTATTATGTTCTAACTCTAGGAAACAATAAACAATAGCTCTTTTTCTTATCATTTTGACTGGTCATTTATGCCTATAAACTATATTATTATTATTATCTTACTACCTACTTCTAAATGCGGAATTCGGAATGCGGAATACGGAATTAGGAATGCGGATTGGGAATGCGGAATGCGGAAGTCAAGAAATAGAAGTGAAATAAACGTTAGCCAAATGGGCCATCGTAGTTTTTTTTCCTTTCGACTGTTCGTTTCTTTGTTCTTGCCTGGTAGGTAGGTTTCGAGAAAGCAACGTTGTTTTTCTCAGTATAATTGTTTTGAAGTATGACTGCATCAGCTAGAGGAAAAATGTTTATTTACAGTATATTTTTTATTTTTTATGCAGGATGACTCTTTCAACCAGAGGTGAAATGTTTGTTTTCATTAGATGTGTTATGTAGGATGACCCGCTAAAGATAGAAAAAACTCGGTATGGCCTTATTTAAAAACCTCAATGGGCTTAGCCCATCTCGGTGTTGTATGAAAGTCAGTTGGTAACCAACTCGCTGAGACTAGTTTTTTAAACTTATTTATTTTACATCGATTGTAACGAAAGCTCTATGAACTTATTTGAATCACTCTCGATGTCTTCCTGGGTAGAACCAATACTAAGCAATGCAGATAAAGTGTCTTGCTCAGGGACACAACGCATATGGCAATGACGGGAATCGAACCCACGACTTTTGTATCATGGGTCCAACGCTCTACCACTAGACCACAGCTGAGACTAGACTCTATATAGACTATTACATATTTGTTCATGTGCCTGTTATTCAGTTGGTAACCAACTCGCTGAGATTAGACTCTATATAGACTATTACATATCTGTTCATGTGCCTGTTATTCAGTTGGTAACCAACTCGCTGAGACTAGACTCTATATATCACACATTTGTTCATGTGCCTGTATTTATTCTACTTTTAGTTGTTAATTTTGGATTGACATATATTTATATGATAAAGAAAACACATTCCAGGTTTACACTATGCCGGTTAAAACTATAGTTTAACTTGAGTAAGTTCGCATTACTCCTTTACTAGACATGCGCAGATCAACGACCATAGTTAAACTACAGTTAGTGATCGAAGTCCCTCATCGATGGCGCATTTGTCCCATGCATAACACAGTGAGGCACATATTCAAAATGCATTTACTTAATAGTCTAGACGAGTTACCTTACGGACCCAAAGTCCACAAGGCTGTCCTGAGGCTCTAGGCTCTAGTGTTTTAGATACCTTTTAGAGGGATCATATTATCAAAATCAAGTCCGTTGTAAAATTATCACACGGGTATTTTTCTCAAAGTTAAAGGTTAACATAATACTTTTAACTAGAACCCGGAGGCTGCACCGAACACAAATTTCCGGCTGCACCGAACACAAATATTTACAACTGCCACGGAATCATTGTCCAGAAACACGTTCGACAGTTCCAATAGGCTTTGGGATCAATGGCCGACCATGAACAAATTCAGAATCGATAGCTGGTGGGCTCGAACCAGACACTCCGATAGCTGACTTGCTCCCGGAGGCCTATCTAATGGGGTGTCTTTTGAATTATCACGTACTTCATATATTAAGAAAGATAAATGTAGAATAGACCGGAAGTCGATATGCCGGTAACCGTCATCAAAACATTTTTGTGGTGTGATTATAGACCCTACAAATAAGTTTGCTATCATAACAAGACCTTTATATGAAAATCATTATGATCGCACTTACGTTTTGTTTATGCCGCCATACGGCTGGTTGTGTATGCTTCCCAATGCCTTGTCTAAGTCTGAATCGTCCAACACCCTCTTGCCGTGTTTTAACAAAACGCCTGACTCGTCAATGGTATAACCTACACACTGCCTTCTAAAGTTTCTTTTCTTAAATACATTGTTTAATCGGCTTGGATATTCTTTCTTCAGTATATACGTCTTTATTTCGTCCAGACCCTCCATCGTGCTTGTAGACCAAAGTGCAAATGTGAACGTGAAACGTTTTCACTTTGGCGCTCTTTTTGGTTAAAAGAACGTCGCTTCATACGCGGCGTCGGCGTCTTTGATCTTTCTTTGCGGCATCTTTTATGTAGTTCAAACTTGACTTAGCTCAGCCAATGAAACACAGCATCAAAGCCGCCGGTGTATTTTCAAACGCGCCTTATTTTACACGCCCAAAATTATTTTGGTGTTTACAAACACTGATCAGGCGTCTTTCCATTGGTCACGTGTCCCCCATAAGCTCCTCGAGTATAAGTTGACCACTTCTGCCAGTTACACAGTTTTCTATGGCAAACCGTCTAAAAGAGATACCTATTACACAAGAGAGCTATCGCTTTAATATGGAAGCGTCCTAGTGCCTGGTGTGAAATATTTTTATCTCATAATTAGGAGTTACTAAGTCCTAATTAGGAGATACTATCTCGTAATTAGGAGTTACTATCTCATAATTAGGAGTTACTAAGTCCTAATTAGGAGATAATATCTCGTAATTAGTAGTTACTATCTCATAATTAGGAGTTACTAAGTCCTAATTAGGATATACTATCTCATAATTAGGAGTTACTAAGTCATAATTATGAAATACGTTCTTATAGCCTACTACTGTACTTTGTACGGTTTTGTCTCTTTGCTGGGGATGCTCCATTGTATTATATAGGTAGCGGGGCCAGAAAGAGCCACGTTCTAAAAGGCCCGGTCCGAAACCCTCGTCCTTTAACACACCTAAATATAATTGCTAATTTTACAGGGATAATTAATGGCGGCGGACCCTCTGATAAAAAATCTGTAATCTGTGATAATCAAGGTGCTCAAAAGGGCTACCGCTCTGGAACAGTCAACAGCAAAAGCACCACTGGGGATGGTTCTAGGGTGCTCGCGCCAACCATAACTAGTCAACGCATTCAACGACAACACAATGCCAATAAAATAATCCGGTTAGCTCAGTTAGTAGAACGCTGGACTGTTAATCGTGTGGCCACGGTACATATCCAAGATTCCGCAATAACAAAACTAACAGTCTTTCGGGTGAGACTTAAAACCTAGGCCCCGTATATGGCGCTTTGGTGTCCTCGGTTAGTTCAATTGGTAGAGCACCGGACTGTCAATAATGGGACCACGGGTTCGATCCCCGGCTCCTCCATATAATGACTAACGGTCTATCGGATGAGACCTAAAATTGAGGTCGCATGTAATGGTGCTTTACACCGAGCACGAAAGAGAAGCATGGGTTTCTCTGGAACTGGGACATTCACGAGGCCACACAACGTGACCTAACAGGACTAACATTCTTCTATGGGCCATCGGTCATATGGAATTCCGGCACAATTTCAACAGGGTTCAGTATCTCATAATTATGAGATAGTTTCGCCTAATTAGGACTTAGTAACTCCTAATTAGTACTTAATAACTCTTAATTAGGACTTAGTAACTCCTAATTAGTACTTAGTTACTCCTAATTATGAGATAGTATCTCATAATTATGAGATAGTATCTCCTAATTAGGACTTAGTAACTCCTAATTATGAGATAGTATCTCCTAATTAGGAGATAGTATCTTCTAATTAGGACTTAGTAACTCCTAACTATGAGATAGTTACTCCTAATTACGAGATAGTCTCCTAATTAGGACTTAGTAACTCCTAATTATGAGATAAAATATTTCAAACCTGGCACTAGGACGCTTCCATACTTTAACATAAAGATATATCTTTATAACGTAAAAATACATCTCTTTGTGTTAAAGAGATATCACTATAATTTACAGAGATATCCCTTCCCTTATAAATATCTTGTTATGATCGAAAAGATACTTCGTGTGTGGCAGTCTCGGTGTGCCTGTCGAAGTCCGACCACACCCCACCCACCTGTCGAAAATCATTGTGGTAAACTTTCGTTAACAGTTCCCTGTCCAACATATAGATGATCTCGCCTAACTCGGGGAAGTTGTAAGTTGGAGCCCGGGCTCGGCCTTGTGAAATTATTTTTAAAGAAGCTATCCAGCAAGCCTGCGATAGTTTCTGGTTCTTTCCAGTGTGTTTCTCTTCTACAAACAGACGATCTCCGACGTTTAACTTAAATTTAACTAACCGTTAAAAAATGACCCCATGACTTATCAAAATTTAACGACTGATCAGTTTTCAACGACCTTTTTGATCAAAATTTAATGTTGAAATGTTGGCGGGGTCAATTCTCAACATTGAAAAAGGACCCATGGGGTCAATTTTCAACGGGGTCAATATTTAATGTTACACCGGCTCTGAAATCAATATTCGTTACAAACATACAAGTCATTTTGAATGTAGAGATGGGTTTGAATAAAGAGCTGGCTTTGAGATCGATATTCGTTGCAAACGTACACTAAGGCATTATGAATGCAGCGATGGGTTTGAATTTGGAGCTGGCTCTGGGATAGATATTCGTTATAAACATACATTAAGGCATTATGAATGCAGGGTTGGGTTTGAATGCAGAACTGGCTCTGAGATCGATATTCGTTTAAAACTTATAAGAAGCCATACTGAATACAGAGCTGGGTTTGAACTTCGAGCTGGCTCTGAGATCGATATTCGTTGTAAACATGCACAAAGTCATTTTGAATGCAGAGCTGGGTTTGAATTTCAAGCTGGCTCTGAGATCAATATTCGTTTTTAACGTGAAACAAGTCATTTTGAATATCGAGGTGTGCTTGAATTTCGAGCTGGCTCTGAGATCGATATTCGTTTTAAACGTATAACCAGGCATTTTGAATATCGACGTGTGCTTGAATTTCGAGCTGGCACTGAGATCGATATTCGTTTTAAACGTATAATCAGGCATTTTGAATACAGAGCTGGGTTTGAATTTCGAGCTGGCTCTGAGATCGATATTCGTTTAAACGTTTAACAATGCATTTTGAATGCAGAGCTGGGTTTGAATTTCGAGCTGGCTCTGAGATCGATATTCGTTTTAAACTTACCCAAGGCATTACCCAGCTAGCAAAGCATATGGGACCCATATGGGTCCAATGTTGTTTTCCATACGTGCCCAATATAGGCTGCCCACATGGGCCCCATACCAAAAGTGCTACCGGGATTAACCTGGGTCCCATGTGGGCAGCCCATGTGGGTCAAAGCAGCTAGCAAAGCATATGGGACCCATATAGGGCCCATATAAGTAATCCCACATGGGCGTGCCCAGATATAGCCCATATGGGTCCCATTTACCCTTTCTTTCTGAATGTGGGACCCATATAGGACCCATATGTGTAATCCCACATGGGCTTGCTGAATGTGGGACCCATATAAAACCCCATATGGGTAATCCCACATGGGCGTGCCCGGATATAGCCCATATGGGTCCCATTTACCCTTGCTTGCTGGGTATGAATGCAGAGTTGGGTTTGAATACAGATCCGGCTCTGAGATCGATATTAGTTCTAAACATACACCAAGGCATTATGAATGCAGAACTTAGTTTGAATACAGAGCTGGCTCTGAGATCGATATTCGTTTAAAACAGACGCCAAGTCATTTTGAATGCCAGATCTGAGTTTGAATACATAGCTGTCTCTGAGATCGATATTCATTTAAAACATACACCAAGGCGTTTTGAATGCAGAGCTGGGTTTGAATTCGAGTTGGTTCTGAGATCGATATTCGTTTTAAACGTATAACAAGGCATTTTGAATGCAGAGCTAGGTTTTAATTTCGAGCTGTCTCTGAGATCGATATTCGTTTTAAATGTACACCAAGTCATTTTGACTACAGAGCTGGGTTTGAATTTCCAGTTTGTTCTGAGATCGATATTCGTTTTAAACGTATAACAAGGAATTTTGAATGCAGAGCTGGGTTTGAATTTCGAGCTGGCTCTGAGATCGACATTCGTTATAAATGTACAGCAAGTCATGTTGAATATCGAGCTGGGTTTGAATTTTGAGCTGGCTCAGAGATCGATATTCGTTTTAAACGTATGACAAGGCAATTTGAATACAGAGCTGGGTTTGAATTTCGAACTGGCTCTGAGATAGATATTCGTTTTAAACTTACACGAAGGCATTATGAATGCAGAGCTGGGTTTGAATACAGAGCTGGCTCTGAGATCGATTTTCGTTATAAACATACACCCAGGCATTATGAATTCAGAACTGGGTTTGAATACAGACCTGGCTCTGAGATCGATATTCGTTTTAAACATATGCCAAGTCATTTTGAATGCAGATCTGAGTTTGAATACATAGCTATCTCTAAGATCGATATTCGTTTAAAACATACACCAAGTCATTTTGAATGTAGAGCTGGGTTTGAATACAGAGCTGGCTCTTAGATCGATATTCGTTGTAAACATGCATCAAGGCATTACGAATGCAGAGCTGGGTTTGATTACAGAGCGGCGTGGCTCTGAGATCGATATTCGTTTTTAAACACAACCAAGGCACAATGAATGCAAAGCTGGGTTTGAATTTTGAGCTGGCTCTGAGATCGATATTCGTTATAAACATACAAGTCATTTTGAATGCAGAGCTGGTTTTAAATTTCGAGCTGGCTCTGAGATCGATATTCGTTTTAAACTTACACCAAGGCATTATGAATGCAGAGCTGGGTTTGAATACAGAGCTGGCTCTGAGATTGATATTCGTTTCAAACATACAACATGTCATTATGAACTTAGAGCTGGGTTGGAATTTCGAGCTGACTCAGAGATCGATATTCGTTTTAAAGTCATTTTGAATGCAGAGCTGGGTTTAAATACAGAGCTGGCTCTGAGATCGATATTCGTTTTAAACATATACCAAGCGATCTTTAATATCGAGGTTGATTTGAATTTCGAGCTTGCTCTGAGATCGATATTCGTTTTAAACGTTTGAGTATAGAACTGGGTTTGAGTTTCGAGCTGGGTCTGAGATAGGTATTCATTTTAAACGCATAACAAGTGAAGCCATTTTGAATATCGAGCTGGGTTTGAATGTCGAACTGGCTCTGATATCGATATTCGTTTTAAACATACAACAGCGAATTTTGAATATCGAGCTAGGTTTGAATTTTGACCTGACTTTGAGATCGATATTCGTTTTAAAAATACACCTAGACATTTTGAATATCGACCTGGGTTTGAATTTCGAGCTGGCTCTAATATCGATATTCGTTTTAAACGTATAACAAGACATTTTGAATACAGAGCTGGGTTTGATTTTCGAGCTGGCTCTGGGATCGATATTCGTTTTAAACTTACATCAAGGCATTATGAATGCAGAGCTGGGTTTAAATACAGGGTGGCTCTGAGATCGATATTCGTTCTAAACACACACCAAGGCATTATGAATGCAGAATTGGGTTTGAATACAGAGCTGGCTCTGAGATCGATATTCGTTTTAAACATATGCCAAGTCATTTTGAATGCAGATCTGAGTTTGAATACATAGCTGTCTCTGAGATGATCGATATCTGTTTTTGTCTGATATTTTTTTTTTTTGTTATTGTTTTTTTTAAGATGTTTTATTGGTCATAGTTTTTTACAGTTGTTTCAAAATATCGAAGATACATCTAATAGTAATGTAATTATACATTAATAAAGCAGTTAATAGTATCATGTTTATGTAGACATACCGACAAATTGTACCAACTGCAGAGTAACAGCTGTGTTGGTAGATCCTATCTAGAAGTCTTTACCGCTTTATTATATTTGTCTTTAGCGTTGTTAATAAGTATATAAAGCAGAATATGCAGGATCTACATATAATCCATCAACTACATTTAGTAATAGTAATAATTAAAAGTACCATGTTTTGTAGACATATCGAAGGTTTAACGTCAAACTACTGTAACTCACTTTTAGAAAAGTGTACAGTAGAAGCAAAAAACATCTTATTATCATCATAAACATGATAAATGGATTTAAGTACTTAGTTCTTTGACATGTAATAAAGAAATGGTATTCAATTATGATTTGAGAAGAAATGAAATAATTTATGTTATTCTGTATGAGATATTTAAGAAATATTGACTTACAATAGTTTCGCGCTAAAATAATAAAGATATCAATGAAATTTTTCAGAGCGAAACTATTGTAATTAACATTTTTTAGTAGTTCTTGATATATTTTTTTGGATTTGTTTTTAAAAACCTACAAACTTCAATGAAAACTATTGGACAGTATAGTTTTAGGCAATAAGTTTGTATGTTAAGGCTCATTTTGGACAAACCTAAAAATCGTATGCAACCAAAATCCCTTAAGTTCTTGTTATCTTTATTTCAAGTTTAGTTTCACAACTGAAGAATACAGCAGTTATCATTATCTTCCCTTTACGTAATTATTATTAAATCTTTTCCCTCTTCATCATGTTCATTAAGTTAAATGAGAAACAATTTGACTTTATAATGTTTTTATGCGAAACTAATGTAAGTCAATATTATTTAAATAATTGATTTTTAAACGAAACGATACATCTAAATATGCTATAGACAAAACTTGTTGTTCTAAAGATCATTTAATATAGTAAAGTCACACAATTCAGACAATATGAAGATAATATCACTTATATGGAGTGCATTATCTTATAATTTCTTTATAAAACTAAAAAGTATTTGTAAAAATTACTTATGGCAAGCAGCTATATTAACAAACACGTTTTTTTGTGGCAATTAGCTTATTGTAGGGACAATGAACCTCTAGTCTCTTGCGCCACTGTGTCTCCTCTTTTGGTTTAGGAGGTGGAGGGGAGTGTGTTGTTTGTAGGGGTTGGGATAGGGGTGTCGGCAGTAAAAACGTTAAGAATTGGACCAAATGAGCCTTCAAGTTTTATTTAACTTGATTGAATGAGCCCATATAAAATAGTCTTAGTTGGAACTGCACAGCTCTGAATACATGTTTATTATAATTGTGTTAGTTTAAGATCGCAAAATGACTTAAGCCTGTCCAGGATAGAACCATTCACTTGAAGAGGCACACGGCAATCTTGATGTGCCGTATTTAAAAATCGAGGCGTTGGGTTAGTTTATCCAAATAACTTGCATGTTTTAAATAATTATTTATAATCATTTAAAAATATCAAAGCAATTGTTTTTACATATTATTAATTGTTGATTATATTACACGAACACTATACTTAAAACCTATATTTATAGAAGAAATAAGTATAATTTGAAATTATACATATTTCCTTAAATGTAGTTGGAAAAATTTCAAAACATAAATAAATATGGAATTCATAAATAAATAGAAATCTGTAAATAAACCGCATTGGAAGTTTAAAATATTAATACGTTTTATGACTTTTGTTCATCCTATCAATACTTACTTTACACAGAAAAACATACGTGCACATGATGCTCCGGCAATGTTTAAAAAATACTTTCACAATATATTTTTTTACCAGATAAACAACACAACATACAAACAGTTTATTAACTTAATATCAATGTGCAAAGCTTAGAAAGAAGGGTCTTGGCAATAATTATTAATTCTTCTGTGGAACCACTAATATCCCTAATTCTGTGATCCCACGTGAAGGTTAAAATGAGTAAAAACCAACCTTACATACGTTCAATACACGTTTTAATTAATACAAATAACCTTTAATGACCTAAGAATGGTATGCAATACAACTCCTTAAAATTCTTTAATCTTCAAGTAAACTTATATTTCACATAAGAAGCATAAAGCTGTTATTATTACCTTCATTTGAAATAATTATTACGTAAATATTATAAAGTGTAATGAGAATCAAATTTGATTTACAATAAATCGCACAAAATTATTTTTGAAACAAAACTACGGTAATGTAAATTATTATAATTTTAAATAAATTTGCAAGAAACAATATAATTTTGTTTGCTATAAACAATCCCTTATATGAAGATTTAATCAAAAACAAATACAAAACTATTTTAAATGATTTAATGCTGAGTTACAATAGTTTCGCATAAAAAAAGAAGTTATATGAGATACAATGATATGACATGTTTTATCTTCCCCCGCCAAATTTTAGAATCTAGTTCGATATTCGAAATGGCTTGGTTTATGTTTTAAATGAATATTGATCTCAGAGCTGGCTCGAAATTCAAACAAAGCTCGATATTCAAACAAAGCTCGATATTCAAAATGCGTTGTTGTATGGTTAAAATGAATACCGATCTCAGAGCCAGCTCGAAATTCAAGCACAGATCGATATTCAAAATGACTTGGTTCACGTTAAAAATGAATATCTATCTCAGAGCCAGCTCGAAATTCAAGCACAGCTCGATATTCAAAATGACTTGGTTCACGTTAAAAATGAATATCTATCTCAGAGACAGCTCGAAATTCAAATCCAGCTCTGCATTCATAATGACTTCGTGTATTTTTAACGAAATTCAAGCACAGCTCGATATTCAAAATGACTTGGTTCACGTTAAAAATGAATATCTATCTCAGAGCCAACTCGAAATTCAAGCACAGCCCGATATGCAAAATGACTTGGTTCACGTTAAAATGAATATCTATTTCAGCGCCATCTCTGCATTCAAACCCAGCTCTGCATTCAAAAAATTGTTGTATATTTAAAATGAATACCGATCTCAGAGCTAGCTCGAAATCCAAGCAAAGCTCGATATTCAAAATGACTTGGTTCACGTTAAAAACGAATATCGATCTCAGAACCAGCTCGAAATTCAAAATGACTTTGTGTATGTTTATAACGAATATCGATCTCAGAGCCATCTCTGTATTCAAAACCAGCTCTGCATTCATAATGCCTTGGTGTACGTTTACAACGAATATCGATCTCAGAGCCAGCTCGAAATTCAAGCACAGCTCGATATACAAAATGACGTGATTCACGTTAAAAAACGAATATCGATCTCAGAGCCAGCTCGAAATTCAAACTCAGCTCAGTATTGAAACTGCCTTGTTATACGTTTAAAATGAATATCGATCTCAGAGCCAGCTCGAAATTCAAAACCAGCTCGATATTCAAAATGGCTTGTTATACGTTTAAAAAAGAGTATAATAATGGACATTTGGAAACGGCCGAGCACGACACATACGAAAAATTTCAATCTTGCTTTGTTTGAGACTGTTCATGAGCGGTAGTGAAATATGATAGCTACCGCTCACGCCCTCTAGCCCCGGGTTGAGCAGAACTCAATATTCATAAAAATCAACAGTACATAATTGTAACCATCCCGAAGATGGCAAGCATATGGCGGTGGATATAGCAATATTTGAATCTTTATTTAAAACGAATATCATTCTCAGAGCCGGCTCGAAATTCAAACCAAGCTCGATATTCAAAATGCGTTGTTGTATGTTTAAAATGAACACCGATCTCAGAGCTAGCTCGAAATTAAAGCACAGCTCGATATTCAAAATGACTTGGTTCACGTTAAAAACGAATATCGATTTCAGAGCCAGCTCGAAATTCAAAATGACTTTATGTATGTTTATAACGAATATCGATCTCAGAGCCATCTCTGTATTCAAACCCAGCTCTGCATTCATAATGCCTTGGTGTACGTTTACAACGAATATCGATCTCAGAGCCAGCTCGAAATTCAAGCACAGCTCGATATTCAAAATGACTTGATTCACGTTAAAAACGAATATAGATCTCAGAGCCAGCTCGAAATTGAAACCCAGCTCGTATTCAAAATGGGTTGTTATACGTTTAAAAAAGAGTATGATAATGGACATTTGGAAACGGCCGAGCACGACACATACGAAATATTGCAATCTTGGTTTGATTGAAACTGTTCATGAGCGGTAGTGAAATATGCTAGCTACCGCTCACGCCCTCTAGCCCGGGGTTGAGCAGAACTCAATATTCATAAAAATCAACAGTACAGAATTTTAACCATCCCATAGATGGCAAGCATATGGCGGTGGATATAGCAATATTTGTATCTTTATTTAAAACGAATATCACTCTCAGAGCCAGCTCGAAATTCATACTCAGTTCTGCATTCAAAAGGATTTTGTGTATGTATATAACGAATATCGATCTCAGAGCCATCTCTGTATTCAAACCCGGCTCTGCATTCATAATGCCTTGGTGTACGTTTACAACGAATATCGATTTCAGAGCCAGCTCGAAATTCAAGCACAGCTCGATATTCAAAATTACTTGGTTCAAGTTAAAAACGAATATCGATCTCAGAGCCAGCTCGAAATTCAAACCCAGCTCTGTATTCCAAATGCCTTGTTATACGTTTAAAACGAATATCGATCTCAGAGCCATCTCGAAATTCAAACCCAGCATGATATTCAAAATGGCTTGTTATACGTTTAAAACAAATACCGATCTCAAAGCCAGCTCGAAATTCAAACCCAGCTCGATATTCAAAATGACTTGGTTCCCGTTTAAAACGAATATCGATCTCAAACCCAGCTCGAAATTCAAACCCAGCTCTGCATTCAAAATGACTTTGTGGATGTTTAAAACGAATATCGATCTTAGATCCAGCTCAGTATTCAAACACAGCTCCGCATTTTGCAAAATGCCTTGGTGTACGTTTACAACGAGTATCGATATCAGAGTCAGTTCGAAATTCAATCCCAGCTCTGTATTCAGAATGCCTTCTTATAAATTTAAAACGATTATCGATCTCAGACCCAGCTCGAAATTCAAACCCAGCTCTGCATTCAAAATGACTTTGTGTATGTTTATAACGACTATCGATCAGGTTCGCTTCGGTCCATATAACATTCTAGGTCTGACTGACCAGTCCATAAACTTGCATATGGACCTCAACACCATACATCATTTGTTAAATATTCGGATTGTTGCTGATTTGTTTCTTTTGGGAAAAGTATTTAAGCTAGCTGGACAAATCAAAAACGAGCTGAGAGATTATTCTTTATTTTTTATAAATTGATTTCTGTTTTAACTTTAATAAACGAAATAAATAAGAAGACCGTATGTGAAACTGCGACAATGATCGTGTGACTCGGCAAATTGTACATAAACATGCATAATGATACATGTAAGTAGATAAGTTAGCATTTGGTAAATCGACTTGATGTTGGCTTCAGTAGTGTTAATCTTGTTATGTTCAATCACTGATATATTGAGTGAGTGGTAGATTTTCTTTACCCTCGCCCTATGGCACTGGGCCTTTTGGCGAGCTTTTCGTCAGAAGATTATCGGATGCAGTAGAGTCCGGGAAGGGTTGGAGTATCTCGTCCAAAGTCGATTAGTTGATAGCAGCAGTATATTAGAGATGGTGGCACATCAGTGTAGAAACCCCTCTGAAGTCTGTTGAAGATTATTATCCCAAGTAGATTTCTAAGTCATATTGAAGATTTTGACCAATCGGATTGCCTGCAGAATTGTGACTAGGTCAATCCGATTGTCGGCTCGAAAAGATGTTGGAAGCTCCCCGACCAATCAGGACACAGGAGAATTGAAGCGTCTCAAGTAGGTCAATCCTGTTGATTGTGGATCCCGTGATCGTTGTCCCGTGTTGTTTACGTTCTAGAATATAACCCAGAATGGTGAACGACCCCCGGAAAGTTCCCCAACTTTTGCGGAGGTGATGTTACGGGTCCATCATTCTGTGTATGCTCCATAGTTCGTAGGTTGATTATATCCGTGGTGGTTACGTCTCGGCAGATTACAAAAAACGGCCCTGAGAAGGGCCACGGTATCATCCTAGTGTGGGGTGTATACCATATCAGAACGTTTTGATACGCTTTCAACGTTCGGCTCGATGGGAAATAAATAAATAGAAACAATCCACTGGGCCCGACGTTGATGGTGGTCGTTGATGGTGGTCACGTTCCGGATCCCCCTGCAGGACGCGTCGACATCGCTTTAAGGAACTTAGTGCTGATGACAACTAAAACACTCCGTCGTAGATGGACACGTCCTGCTGGTTCGGTGGTGTGAGGTATATATTAGGTATGTGGTTCAATATATACAGGATATTCATTTAGTGGTAGATTGATTCATATTGCACGCATGACCTTCTAATTCACACCGTTCGATATCGAATATACAATACGGTCGACGTGTCTGTGTCGGCATTTGTATTTTGATACAATTCAGTTTTGTCACCATGTGTGCCAATAAACAGGATGTAATAATCCTTTTTTGTTATTACACCCTTCAACGCCTAAGTCAGACGTGTCATACCGAATATACAAGGTGGTCGTGCGCGGTATTTCGGCATATTGTTCCCTAGAAGGGCGGTAACAAATATAATTCAAAGGGTTGTCTTGTGGTTCAAATAACAGGATGTTGGTGATCGAAATAATATTTCTGTTTTATTGCACGCAAGTACCCAAAAGTCAAACGTGTCATACCGAATACACAGGTATCGCGTCGTTCACATAATTATATAAACACGTACATCATAACTGAATTGACACAATAATGGCTATACAAAGAAATAATTAATTTGAATTTAGTACCGTAAATAAAACAGTAGTTTGACTTTTTAAAATGTGTATAAATTTTTATGAAAAATACTCGAGATTTTTTTAATGAATTTTCAATCAATTTCAACTGCGTAATTTGAGAACAAAACAAAGGCTATACAGAAATTCAAGGTCATCAATCAGATCTTCACAATAATGGCAATACAAAGGAATAATTATTTTGAATATAGAAACATAAATAAAACAGTAGTTTGACTTTTTAAAATGTGTATACATTTTTATGAAAAATACTCGAGATTTTTCATGAATTGTCAACCAATTTCAACTGTGTAATTTGAGAACAAAACAAAGACTATACAGAAATCCAGGGACATCAACCAAATCTACACAATAATAGCATTTATTTTGAATGTAAATGAAAGAGAAGTTACATTTCTACAGATGTAGGTTCTCGATTCAAGCCGAAAACTGTAGAAAAAGAAAATCAACACAGCTATCGGGTGTATTTTCGCCGTTAAAATCCAAGTTATGTAATAATTTCCATATTAATTTCAATAAAATAAAAGCAAAACATGCATATTTAAATAACTTACCTCGATATTTGAAATAAATCTCGTAGTAGTATGTTAATAATTCAGTTTTATGTCAGCATCAACTCATTTCAGGTTTACCACCACCAATTACATGTAAACCTCCGAGGTGTAGTCGAATGTAGTTCCTATAATAAAAAGTAATCCCTCCTTTTCGATGAAAATGGGCGTTATAAGTAGGAGAAAACTGCCCATTTCTATTCGATTTTGTGGTTATATGTATAAGAAGCGTATTAATAGGTTTTACTGGATCACTGATGAACATTTTCGAAATTTCGACTCTATGCTAGCCTTACACTTTGTGAGCAATGAAAACAGTCGATCAATAAAAACAGCTGTACCCTTGACCTGTTTAGTAAACAAACAAGAACTTTCTTACATGTCTTGTGACCCCACGTTTTCTGGTGATTTTTCAAGTGGAAAAATAGTTTTCTATATGAACATTCCACTGCTGCATTATCCATACTTGAGTTGAATTTGCAGCAAATCATTAATATGTGACACTTTAACATTGGTGTCTATGGGGAAAATAATTAGTGCTTTCATACCTATAAGAGATGCGTGCAGTAATTAGGACTCGCTCAGGTTCGTACCTAGGGAAACTTTTCCGATTACAATTGGTAAAATTAGCTCAGAAATAAGTTTTTCATAGTTTATTACATAGGTTTTGAGCGTTTTTAGTCCAATTTTGTCTATAAAAGCCGTAATTTTGAGTTTCATTTTTTTTTCGTGTTTAAAACGACGTATTGGTGAAGTGTTTGCAGTTGAACTATGTCTTTTTGGTATCAACATGTAGGGTTGCATGTTTGCAATATGTTTTCATGAATTAAATCTGCATGACAACAGGTTTGGTAGGCATGAAACCACTAAATCTTTCCCCTACCCCCCTAAAATAGGATACTGTGAAAAGTGAAGATGTGTGTAAAAGATAAAATAGTATTCCTTATCATTTAAACTCGACTTGGTAGCGTTCAGCTAGTATCAATTCTGATTTTAGCGGTATTTTTGGCATTATTAAGCTCCTATTCGCTACTATAATCAGGTATGGTACCACCAATTTTGAAGAATTTGACTGAAAAATCAATTTTGGCATGAAAATCGACATAAATTGGTATATTCACCGTCCAAATTGCACCTAAAATGCATGTTTTATTCATGTCCATTGACTGTTCTAAACATTTCATGTATTTAATATGGTGTATTGACAAGAAATGCCGTTTGGTATGACAATTCAGATAGTGTAAAATTAAAAAAAATATCTCTGACTTTTGTCGATTTCAGTCTATTGTCCTTGGTATTCACAAGACCATATCTAGGCAAATAATCATCCGATTTGCATGAAGTAGGTGTTTTTAAGCTTGTTATGAAAATGACAACACATAGTCCTCATTTAAGAAACACCTGAACATGTTTTCTCCTCTTATAGGTTTACCACCACCAATTACATGTAAACCTCCGAGGTGTAGTCGAATGTAGTTCCTATAATAAAAAGTAATCCCTCCTTTTTCGATGAAAATGGGCGTTATAAGTAGGAGAAAACTGCACATTTCTATTCGATTTTGTGGTTATATGTATAAGAAGCGTATTAATAGGTTTTACTGGATCACTGATGAACATTTTCGAAATTTCGACTCTATGCTTACACTTTGTGAGCAATGAAAACAGTCGATCAATAAAAACAGCTGTACCCTTGACCTGTTTAGTAAACAAACAAGAACTTTCTTACATGTCTTGTGACCCCACGTTTTCTGGTGATTTTTCAAGTGGAAAAATAGTTTTCTATATGAACATTCCACTGCTGCATTATCCATACTTGAGTTGAATTTGCAGCAAATCATTAATATGTGACACTTTAACATTGGTGTCTATGGGGAAAATAATTAGTGCTTTCATACCTATAAGAGATGCGTGCAGTAATTAGGACTCGCTCAGGTTCGTACCTAGGGAAACTTTTCCGATTACAATTGGTAAAATTAGCTCAGAAATAAGTTTTTCATAGTTTATTACATAGGTTTTGAGCGTTTTTAGTCCAATTTTGTCTATAAAAGCCGTAATTTTGAGTTTCATTTTTTTTTCGTGTTTAAAACGACGTATTGGTGAAGTGTTTGCAGTTGAACTATGTCTTTTTGGTATCAACATGTAGGGTTGCATGTTTGCAACATGTTTTCATGAATTAAATCTGCATGACAACAGGTTTGGTAGGCATGAAACCACTAAATCTTTCCCCTACCCCCCTAAAATAGGATACTGTGAAAAGTGAAGATGTGTGTAAAAGATAAAATAGTATTCCTTATCATTTAAACTCGACTTGGTAGCGTTCAGCTAGTATCAATTCTGATTTTAGCGGTATTTTTGGCATTATTAAGCTCCTATTCGCTACTATAATCAGGTATGGTACCACCAATTTTGAAGAATTTGACTGAAAAATCAATTTTGGCATGAAAATCGACATAAATTGGTATATTCACCGTCCAAATTGCACCTAAAATGCATGTTTTATTCATGTCCATTGACTGTTCTAAACATTTCATGTATTTAATATGGTGTATTGACAAGAAATGCCGTTTGGTATGACAATTCAGATAGTGTAAAATTAAAAAAAATATCTCTGACTTTTGTCGATTTCAGTCTATTGTCCTTGGTATTCACAAGACCATATCTAGGCAAATAATCATCCGATTTGCATGAAGTAGGTGTTTTTAAGCTTGTTATGAAAATGACAACACATAGTCCTCATTTAAGAAACACCTGAACATGTTTTCTCCTCTTATAGGTTTACCACCACCAATTACATGTAAACCTCCGAGGTGTAGTCGAATGTAGTTCCTATAATAAAAAGTAATCCCTCCTTTTTCGATGAAAATGGGCGTTATAAGTAGGAGAAAACTGCACATTTCTATTCGATTTTGTGGTTATATGTATAAGAAGCGTATTAATAGGTTTTACTGGATCACTGATGAACATTTTCGAAATTTCGACTCTATGCTTACACTTTGTGAGCAATGAAAACAGTCGATCAATAAAAACAGCTGTACCCTTGACCTGTTTAGTAAACAAACAAGAACTTTCTTACATGTCTTGTGACCCCACGTTTTCTGGTGATTTTTCAAGTGGAAAAATAGTTTTCTATATGAACATTCCACTGCTGCATTATCCATACTTGAGTTGAATTTGCAGCAAATCATTAATATGTGACACTTTAACATTGGTGTCTATGGGGAAAATAATTAGTGCTTTCATACCTATAAGAGATGCGTGCAGTAATTAGGACTCGCTCAGGTTCGTACCTAGGGAAACTTTTCCGATTACAATTGGTAAAATTAGCTCAGAAATAAGTTTTTCATAGTTTATTACATAGGTTTTGAGCGTTTTTAGTCCAATTTTGTCTATAAAAGCCGTAATTTTGAGTTTCATTTTTTTTTCGTGTTTAAAACGACGTATTGGTGAAGTGTTTGCAGTTGAACTATGTCTTTTTGGTATCAACATGTAGGGTTGCATGTTTGCAACATGTTTTCATGAATTAAATCTGCATGACAACAGGTTTGGTAGGCATGAAACCACTAAATCTTTCCCCTACCCCCCTAAAATAGGATACTGTGAAAAGTGAAGATGTGTGTAAAAGATAAAATAGTATTCCTTATCATTTAAACTCGACTTGGTAGCGTTCAGCTAGTATCAATTCTGATTTTAGCGGTATTTTTGGCATTATTAAGCTCCTATTCGCTACTATAATCAGGTATGGTACCACCAATTTTGAAGAATTTGACTGAAAAATCAATTTTGGCATGAAAATCGACATAAATTGGTATATTCACCGTCCAAATTGCACCTAAAATGCATGTTTTATTCATGTCCATTGACTGTTCTAAACATTTCATGTATTTAATATGGTGTATTGACAAGAAATGCCGTTTGGTATGACAATTCAGATAGTGTAAAATTAAAAAAAATATCTCTGACTTTTGTCGATTTCAGTCTATTGTCCTTGGTATTCACAAGACCATATCTAGGCAAATAATCATCCGATTTGCATGAAGTAGGTGTTTTTAAGCTTGTTATGAAAATGACAACACATAGTCCTCATTTAAGAAACACCTGAACATGTTTTCTCCTCTTATAGGTTTACCACCACCAATTACATGTAAACCTCCGAGGTGTAGTCGAATGTAGTTCCTATAATAAAAAGTAATCCCTCCTTTTTCGATGAAAATGGGCGTTATAAGTAGGAGAAAACTGCACATTTCTATTCGATTTTGTGGTTATATGTATAAGAAGCGTATTAATAGGTTTTACTGGATCACTGATGAACATTTTCGAAATTTCGACTCTATGCTTACACTTTGTGAGCAATGAAAACAGTCGATCAATAAAAACAGCTGTACCCTTGACCTGTTTAGTAAACAAACAAGAACTTTCTTACATGTCTTGTGACCCCACGTTTTCTGGTGATTTTTCAAGTGGAAAAATAGTTTTCTATATGAACATTCCACTGCTGCATTATCCATACTTGAGTTGAATTTGCAGCAAATCATTAATATGTGACACTTTAACATTGGTGTCTATGGGGAAAATAATTAGTGCTTTCATACCTATAAAGGATAATCGATCGCGTCAAAAATGGCCACCGCGCACCTGCTACCCTGTTGTTTACCACAGAGTAATCAGGGAACCAGGTTATTCGCCATTCGGCGGATAAATCGAGAATTAACAAGTGGGCATATAGGCAGTTTCAAATCCAGGGTACCTGTATATCCATGGTGATAGAGTATTAAATATGAAAGGACCAGACATCATATTTGTTGGCATGAGGTATGCATAACATAAGCCAACAGTGGGCATTCCTGATTTTTTTTTTATCTTATTGAAACGTTTATAAATTATGCAGTTGCAGCGCACACAATCTACAGACACATCAATAGGTGGCGATACAAACATATCAATCAGTTATCGAGTTATCTATTACATCCTGATATTTTCATAGTCGATAGTATATGTTTATTATAATTATATAACTTACTTACTTACTTACTTACTTGCTTACTTTACTTACTTACTTAATTACTTACCTACCTATTTACATACAAACTTACGTATCTACATATTGACTAATAAATTTAATTATTTAATTACCTACTAACCTACTTAACTACTTACTGACTTACTTACTTACTTACCGACTTACTTACCTACCCATTTACTTACTTACCTACACATTTACTTACTTACTTACTTACCTACCTACCTACCTACCTATCTACTTACTAACTTGCTTGCTCGCTCGCTCGCTCGCTCGCTCGCTCACTCACTCACTCACTCACTCACTCACTCACTCACTCACTCACTCACTCACCCACTCACTCACTCACTCACTCACTCATTCACCTCGCGTCGCGTCGCCTCACCTCACCTCGCTCGCTCGCTCCTCGCTCGCTCGCTCACTCACTCACTCACTCACTCACTCACTCACTCACTCACTCACTCACTCACTCACTCACTCACTCACTCACTCACTCACTCACAGTGACCCAATGTCGATGTCATTCATTTTGTCCATTCGGCCTTTGATAATGCAGTAAGGCGAACTTTGAAATAGTAATCTCTTAAACTTCTTAAGCGAATATTGCTTACAGATATTTTCAACTATTATTTTCTCAATGTATTAACATTTCACTTGATGTGACGGCTATAACAGTATCGACCTGTATTATGTAGTCACAACACACTATTTATTACATGTAGTGCTTCTTATACAATAGTTATAGTAGTTCAGTGGATGTTACTCATACAAGGATGTCGCATCCAGGTAAATTAGGTTTTATTTTACCATTTATTCCCGCATATACCTTCACCTTGTTTTAGTATGTAGAACACTTAAAAAATAATTATAAAGACTGTTTTTTTCTTCTTGAATTCGCTCTGTCGAAGTTAAACGAAAATTTGTGTAAAATTGCGAGTGGCGTCACAATCATTGGACAAAGAAAATATTTTTTGTTTTTGTTGCTATTTTCATATTATTAGGGATTTTTTTTTCTTAACTACTATTCTCAAATGTTTTTGGTTATTCGCTTTAAAGGGTCAATATCTTTTCAAATATCGGGGCAGTGCAAATTGGAATTTATAATCAGAGCCGAAACCAGCCCGATTAAAAATGTAACAGAGGCAAATCTCTTCCTAGCGGGGACTGAGGACATGTATGCCGGAAAAAATGTGAGTTCCTGCATTTTAGTGCATTCGCGGGCCACATTATCAATTTTCAGTCAGATAAATATATTCAAGTCTATTCTAGTGTTTTTATTTGATATTCCATTAGAATGCCAACTCAGGGCTTGGTGACTTCCAAAGAATATACCGAGGAGTTGCCTCGCTGTGCCTCAGCGTAGAGACGGGCATGATAATTTTCTGCGTTTATTTTACAATATATAACACACAATTTATAAAAAAAAAAATGCATTACATTTACTAACTTGTTCTAAAAGTAAAATACACTGTAATCAGGCCTGTAGCCAACCCCGAAATCCCTTTATATGGAGGTACGATGGAATTCACATGCCGCCCCCATTCCTACTCGATTGTTCTCTACATGCGATTTCCTGCGTTTTAGTGCATTCCCCAGACAGTATTTTCAGTTTAAACAAAGACGCATTGTCGATACTAAGTTTTTTATAATTATGTATTTAGTATGTACATTACAAAAATTCTACGAAGACCACTGCCTCGGTGTGCCTCAGCGTAGATACGGGCCTGGTAGTGGGTGAACTTAAATACATCTGATGCAGTTTAGCTCGATTATTCGAAGAATAAGAGAGCCAATATAATCAACCCGGCGTCGACGTCACCGTCGGCGTCGGCGTCTCAGGCCACATTGAGCTCTGCGTGTAAGCTATGTTTATCCATTTTGTTTTATATACCCGTTTTCGGGCATTTGTTGATTTACATATATAGAGGATCTTAAACAAGTTCCCATTTCATATAAGATTTATGAAACGACTTATGAATTATTTTAATTTTAACGAGCGTTTTGGCGAGTTAAAATTAAAATAATTCATAACGAGTTTCATAAATCTTATATGGAATGGGAACAAGTTTAAGATCCTTTTTATCACATAACACTGCAATCAAATTAGTAAAAATTAATTCAGATGGACATAGAACCGCCACGACGTCAGACACACTTTAGCGCCAAAACGTCGTAAAATATGTGACGTAACTTCGCGTCTCACACATAACGTTGCGTATAAAAGAGTTCGTGTTTTACCTCTTTACAAAATAGCAGTCTACGCCAACTTTTTAACTAACCAACAACAATGTTTTGTATAACGTGCATTATTTTATAAGCTGTCACAAATAATAAGTATATGACTCAGATCTGGGTGAATTTGTAATAAATAAAATAGTTTCAGTTAATAAACTTGCGCAGTGTTACAGGTTTAACTCAACCAATCAAAATCGTATTACACGTGTGTCATACAATAGAATATTAAATGGGTGTCCGACACTGCTAACAATGGACGTTATGTGATAAATAGTTTATATTAATACCATACCATCCCTTATTTGTAAATGGCTTTATCTTTATTTATTTACATTAATGTTTAATTAATAAGGCTTAATTAGTACTTCATTTCTTCATCTTTCATCAGTTTTTGCGAACAATATGACCTATATATGTGTCTACGTGCCGTAAAACACCATTCATTCATTAAATATTCATTTGTGAATTGAGAGAATACAGTATATTGTATTATATATTATATAGGTTTATATCCCTAACATTTCTTCTCCTGGCTCAACCAAAGTTGGCCATGAGCTTCCTTATACGAGTAGTGTTATCTAAAGGGCTGTATAAGTAGTGTTGGTTGCTATATTCCCTGGCTTATATTACTGATTGGACATTTTTCTTAAGACGACCGTGCATGAGTGCCTGTTTAATGATAAATGTATTAAACGATTTAGATACAATTATATCGTAGGATAAATTTCGTTTGCTGCTTCGGTTTGTTCCGTACGAAACCGATCAAAAAGAACTGCCTCGTCGATATTTTCTAATTGTCACAGAAATCAACGAGACAGTTCCTAAAACAATCTGAACGGGAAACACTGAGCAATTATTTGGCTTTCATTAGCATATATATTACACTAGTGTAGCATGATATGTATGTCATGGCTTTATGCACGTTTACGCCTTATGTTATGTGATAAAAGTGGTAGTATAGATACCTTTAACTTTTCCGAATTACTCCGAGTCAACCTTGTATATTTAGGGGTATATAGTACCGGTTTTACCACTTCCGCCACTAATAATCGACCGCCATACATAGCCTAACATTTGCTGGAAAACAGCGTTAAAACGTACTTAAATTCAAATTCAAAATATTTGTTACGTTTGATTTGATTGTCATCTATTTAAGATGTATCTCCTCTCTTATTACTTAATTTACATTAGTGTTTGTTTAATTTACATTAGTGTTTGTTTAGTGCTATGTGGCGGCCGTAGAAATCTCCCCGACTACAAATCAGTAGTGTCATTACTTACTGGTCTTTTGGGATCATCAAGCCTAATCTTCGTGGCTTCAAAGTAGAATATCGCTTAAGCCGGTGCTAATAGGCGTGAGAGGTGTTGCACTTAACATTACCTCTCATGAACAGACTCAATAAGTGTGTGTGTGTGTAGTTCGAAGGTTTAAAGTCCGTCCGCCAACTAACACGTCGAGGTAACCCTGACGCGATGGGCACAATATAGACTGGACTTCTCTAGATGTATATGTAGGTTGATCTGGTGCTGCTGTGTAGTGTAGTCGTTTCTCTTGTAGATGTGTAGAGTTGTGTCGCTGCTGCTCTATGTAGTTTCGCTGTGGCGGTGAAGTGGTCTGGGCGAGGTGGTCTACATCCGCTAAGGTGGTTGTTCTACATCCGCTACTGGTCGGATTCTCTGTTTGGGGCCACACCCATCACAGTATGACCCCTGCGCCGCACACACCGCCCGATGTCTGTGTCACCCTTAGGTCTTCTGTGGCTTGTGAAATGCCACGGTCGAATGTGGGCTTCCGCTGCAACGTTGATGACCGGATAAATGGTTTGTGGTTGGTCTGTTGTAGTTTCAGCCCGCGGACCTGTTCCGACTTCAGGATCTGGAGCCATCCGATGGTGTGTGCTGTGCTGGGACGCAGGAGACATCTTCACTATCAGTCAACCGACGCTCAGTCGTGCGAGTGACAAGTTCTCAAGTACTGAACGTCGGCAGTGCCCTCTCCGCGACAGACTCAATAAAACCGAGTCTGCTACTTTTATCTTTTGTTTGTGTTTGTTGTTTCCAAGGGATCCCCTTTTCAGTATTTATTAATATTTGGGCTACTTATAAGATTATTAGTGCCAAATTCTCCATATAGTGGTTAAACTGAGGTTATCGTATGTAATAAAACATATAGCATCATTGATGCATGCTTAATTTATCCCCCTTCTAATGCTATTAATTGGGCTATTTGACGCTTCCTTTAACTTAAATATGTTTATATGTTGTCCTATCTCTCGGACTGTACGTTAACATGAACTAACATATGAGATCGCTCACATGCCAAATTATCGGCCAAATTATCGGAACCAATCAGATTGCAAATTGTGGCATTTGTTATAGCAAATTGTGGCATTTGTTATATACTATTTAATACAGCAACAAGTCTACTGAACCGAAGGTTCAGGATTCGAGCCTTAAATAATGCAATTTTTTTAAACCATACAATGTTAAGATATTTCAAGAAATATTATGCGAAACTACTACGGAATAAAGCTGACTGGTTCCGACAATTTAGCATTCAAGTACTGTAACTATTATTGTATGAACATTACCCATTCTGCTCCATCTCACTTATGCTAGCTGTCTTAAAACCGTTAGTGTTTACCCAACATTATCAACCACTCTGTTGCCTCAGATTTTCAAATGATTGAATTATTTATTCATGGAGATGTTACTTTCAGCAGTCTTCATGATTAATAATTTGATTTAATATAGAAACTATCTGTAAACCTGTGGTAAACACTAAGTCGGATAGAGGCTATGAAGAGAAATCTTCACCATTAAGAAACCGCGTCCGTCGCAACGCGACGTCCCTTTAGTTTAAATTTATTTATTTTACATCGATTGTAACGAATGCTCCCTGAACTTCTTTTAGTCACTCTCGGTGTCTTCCTGGGAAGAATCAGTACTAACCAAATACAGATAAAGTGTCTTGCTCAGAATATATATGGTCACAGCGGGGATCGAACCCACAACTTGTGGATCATGTGTCCATTGCTCTACCACTAGACCACAGGGCTCCATTCTTTATGGTGAAAATTTCACTTCATAGACTATCCTATACTTAGGCCACACTTAAAATATCTTAGTTTGCCCAAACCAAACCTTTGATTTTCAGATGGGTAGGTACGTAGGACAATTATTTTTTCCTTTCATGTATGTCAGATTTTGTTGTGAAATTCGACAGGTATCCTGTGGGTTCGATCCCCCGCTAAAAAAAATCATATTTATAATTTTTACCAGGACCCGTTTATATTACATACGTATCTGAGTCCCTGTTTTTACTGAAAAAAAGAGTTTGGAGTCGGACACATTTTGTTGATCGTCTAACAAACATAATATTAATTATGACCCTATTGGTAATACGGTTTATACTATTTAGAATTGAACTTGTGTTTCTTAATGATAATCTGGGTACTTATTACCACATTGTATTGCATTCTTTCAGGAGGTCACGATCCAGATCAAAATCCGTCACGTAAGTCTTCAATATACAGTTTGTTTTCCTTTCAAAAAATAGACTGGCTCGTGTCCAAGTGATAATATAATAGAGAAAAATATCTGACATTGTTTCGCCTATTTTAATACCAGTGATCTACACTTAAAAGCTGAACTTGTTTGAATATATTTGTATGAGAGGTTTTAGCTCTGGCTGCTCATTAAATTTGCATTGCAATGTTTACTCACGCATTACAATTACCATTACCGTGTGTACAACTTGTCATATGGTGTGTGGAAAAATAAGAATGCAACGTGTAATATTTTAATAATTTACATGTTGACTACAGTTATTTCCCTTTACCGAAATCAATTGAATAAAGTGTTTATAGCACATTCGTTGTGTTTACTTTTCACAATAACAGCATAGAACGATTATTGCTGTCACAATTAGTTTGGTTGAGAATAAGTTTCAAGTTTCAAGTTTATTCATCTAGCTATGCCATTTATGTGTATCAGCATATACATGAAAAACAACAACAGCAAATACAAACAAATTGTTAATACAACAAACGGCAAAAAGATTAACACGGATAGACATGACAAGAAAACAACAAATATATTGCATGAGCATTATGAACGAGATAACTTGTGTTTAATTACATTAAAGTCGATGTAAGAAGAGAACAATTTGAGAGGAAGGTGACGAAATTAAGTTAAAGCTTGCATAATGATTTTAACAAAACAAGCTAATTTCACAAGATGCTTTGGACAAGTTTCTCAAAACTTAAAGTGTTGGGGTTTAGTAGAAAGTTCCTAGCAATATACTTTTTCTATCTAGAACAAACTTTTAACAATTGAAAATATAATGGAATTCATCTCCAAGAGAATTATTATTACATAAATGGTGTGTCCTTAGTTCTATCAATGCTGAAAACTCTACCTTTTTCAACTGGTAATTTATTATTACAACCACAACAATGACATAGACAGATAGAGAAAAGGCAGGATGTTTTGGTATCAATGTTAGATATTTTCAAATTGGAATGTTGTTTTTTTGTTGAAAATTCTATAATTTAAGCACTTAGGAGAAGTAAAGACTCAATCAGACCATGTCTACACATACTGATCTTTAACTTTTAATTTTAACATTTTATTAAAATGTACCGGAGATGGGACCGACTGGTTGATCCAATATTCAGCGAATCCCAGGTGGTTTAATGATGATTTAATATAATCATTCCAAGGTGACGGATATATATTGCTTCTAGCTAATCACTTATTAGCCTATACATAATATTCGCAGTTTTGTCAAGTTCACTATTTATTAATTTGCACCTATAATTTAAAATTCTACTCTTGATAAATCAAAAGTTCCATGTGCCCTTTAACACAATTTCAAACCGAACATCCACGTTACATCCTCGATCCCAATAAACAACCACGTTACATCCTCGATCCCAATAAACAACCATGTTACATCCTCGATCCCAATAAACAACCACGTTACATCCTCGATCCCAATAAACATCCACGTTACATCCTCGATCCCAATAAACAACGTTACATCCTCGATCCCAATAAACAACCACGTTACATCCCCGATCCCAATAAACAACCACGTTACATTTTCGATCCCAATAAACAACGTTACATCCTCGATCCCAATAAACAACCTCGTTACATCCTCGATCTCAATAAACAACCACGTTACATCCTCGATCCCAATAAACAACGTTACATCCTCAATCCCAATAAACAACGTTACATCCTCGATCCCAATAAACAACCACGTTACATCCTCGATCCCAATAAACAATCACGTTACATCCTCGATCCCAATAAACAACGTTACATCCTCGATCCCAATAAACAACCACGTTACATCCTCGATCCCAATAAACAACCACGTTACATCCTCGATCCCAATAAACAATGTTACATCCTTTGCATGCTTTGATAATATAGAAATATTATAATGTCGCTGTACCTTTTAGAGTTATGTGCAATAGTGGGTTAATATGACGTATCAGTTGACATTTCTATAACTGAATATGCGGTCTAAAACAGTTGCATCATACAATGGTAATGTCAACTCGTCATATGATAATCATATGATGCTGAATTGCGCACGTTCGTATTTTGAATATAAACGCGTCTATTTTCTGTATTCTAGGGAGAGAGTTTTTGGTCTGGTTAAGTCTAGTTGAGTCTGCTCTGGTCTGAGGTTAATAAAGCTAAAATGCTGAAATATTTCGTTATGTAATTAAGTCATAAACACTATACGATCACGGACGGCCGGCGGTTATGTGACACTATTGTGAGGATCGTTCATGAAATTTGGTAAACATACATACTTCTCGCCGATTTGACTGATACATAATAATACAAAAGAGGTCATTTATGTAGTGTGCAATTTTTGTTTTTCATTTATGATCCATGACTGGTAAAATAACTTTCAGCATGGAAACCGGGTATGGATTCGGCTCCATCGCTCGACGAGAGCAAACTGCCAGATGGCGAGGGTTCAGAACCCACTGGTAAACCCGGAAACAACCCAGCGTATCCACCCATAATGGGTTATGAAGGGACAAGCTTCAATTTAGCAAGTAAGTTAATCGTAGAACTTTTATATTGTACGTAATAGGTATCCGACAGTTATGTAAATTATAGAACGGTGATGATAATTTGCTTGAATCAGGCAATTATTTAAACAATAAATCGGTTATTCCCCTAATATAGGTACAGATGTGAAATACAATCAGAAGAAAAATGTAGGAGGAGTTGTGAGACAAGCTTTTAATATTTGAAAAACGTTAAAACCACGTAACTCCGCACCCCCACCCCCTCACCCCCACCATAACCCCCCCCCCCCCCCCCCAAAAAAAAACACCCAAAATGTCCTGAGAATATGCTCTCTATGTACCACTACAGCCTTGCCATTGTACTTAACCTAATAACAGTTTATAAATGTAACACAATTAGAGTTAAAATACACCCCTCTTATAACTAATCATGCAATGGGAGATTCCTAGTACTTTCAGGTAGTTGTTGGCTAATCATCTGAACTTAACACCTGTTATTGTTTACCTGTTCTAAACTATGCATTCTGGGAATTAAGAGGTATTGCCATATTAGTGGAGACCATTCACCGAAAGGTCTTGTGGGTAATTTATGCATACAAGGATACAGGCCGATGTCCATATGTGGGACATGGCTAACTGCCGAAAAGCAGTATGGGTAATCGTCTAGTATAATACTGAGCGCTCGGAATGTCTAAGAGAGTAGAGAGTCTAGAGTCGGTGGGTAAAGAGTGGAGAGTCAGTCTTGTAAGATGGATCCCCGCAGTCTCAGACAGGGTGTGGGATAAGTTAAACTATACTATGTAAGCCAGTATAGTAGGGCAGTCATCGTTACATAATAATTGGAAGATTTGAACATTTGAAAGTTTCTAAATACTATTATGCTTTGTGAACCTAAGACATTTAATAATAGGGACAATTTAAGTACAAAGTAACAAATGGACGTACTAAAAACCACTATACTAAACGGATGTGTATATATATAACAGGATGTTCATAGCGTATTATGAATATGTAATTATTCGGACTGTTTTATATGTACCAATAAAGTATGGAAATCACAACGCGAAGTCCGGACCTTGTTATTAAATGTACCAAGCATGGCATACGACCCTGTAGTGCTACATCTACACATCATATTGATACTTCCTACCAAGAGATGAATAATGTAGGAGAAGGGCGGAAATGTTTCACATTTGAAAAACTTCAAAGTCACGTAACTCCGGCAAAAATCATTCAACCGGAACCTCCTGAAAACATATGCTACTAGACATTATACTGATATTTCCTATGAAGTTTCATGAAAACCGTATGAAAAATGAAGGAGGAGTTGAGCGGACAAGAAAGCGGGGCAGACGGACATAACAGACATGACATGACGGTAACTATATGCACCATCGAAAATGTCGGGGAGCGTAATAAAATATCTGGGAAAAGGGTAAAATGTAACAATTATACTTTCAAAATGTAAAATAAAATATACAACTATGATAATGAATGTGAGTAAATGTCAGAACTGTGATAACGAAATAAATGCAGACACAATAGTTCACTATATAACTGAGAGGGTAACGGAGACAATCATGTTTCACATAGAACTGGGGTCGGATAACGGAGTCGGACAAACATGTGGAAGTGTAACGGAGTCGGGCAATCCGGTTTAATATAGAACTGTGAGAGGTGACGGAGTCGGGCAATCCTGTTTAATATAGAACTGTGAGAGGTGACGGAGTCGGCAATCCTGTTTAATATAGAACTGTGAAAGGTGACGAGATCGGGCAATCCTGTTTAATATAGAACTGTGAGAGGTGACGGAGTCGGGCAATCCTGTTTAATATAGAACTGTGAGAGGTGACGGAGTCGGGTAATCCTGTTTAATATAGAACTGTGAGAGGTGACGGAGTCGGGCAATCCTGTTTAATATAGAACTGTGAGAGGTGACGGAGTCGGGCAATCCTGTTTAATATAGAACTGTGAAAGGTGACGGAGTCGGACAATCCTGTTTAATATAGAACTGTGAGAGGTGACGGAGTCGGGCAATCCTGTTTAATATAGAACTGTGAGAGGTGGCAGAGTCGGGCAATCCTGTTTAATATAGAACTGTGAAAGGTGACGGAGTCGGGCAATCATGTTTAATATAGAACTGTGAGAGGTGGCGGAGTCGGGCAATCCTGTTTAATATAGAACTGTGAGAGCTGACGGAGTCGGGCAATCCTGTTTAATATAGAACTGTGATAGGTGACGGAGTCGGGCAATCCTGTTTAATATAGAACTGTGAGAGGTGACGGAGTCGGGCAAGCCTGTTTATTATAGAACTGTGAGAGGTGACAGAGTCGGGAAATCCTGTTTAATATAGAACTGTGAAAGGTGACGGAGTCGGGCAATCCTGTTTAATATAGAACTGTGAGAGGTGGCGGAGTCGGGCAATCCTGTTTAATATAGAACTGTGAGAGGTGACGGAGTCGGGCAATCCTGTTTAATATAGAACTGTGAAAGGTGACGGAGTCGGGCAATCCTGTTTAATATAGAACTGTGAGAGGTGACGGAGTCGGGCAATCCTGTTTAATATAGAACTGTGACAGGTGACGGAGTCGGGCGATCCTGTTTAATATAGAACTGTGAGAGGTGGCGGAGTCGGGCGATCCTGTTTAATATAGAACTGTGATAGGTGACGGAGTCGGGCAATCCTGTTTAATATAGAACTGTGAAAGGTGACGGAGTCGGGCAATCCTGTTTAATATAGAACTGTGAGAGGTGACGGAGTCGGGCAATCCTGTTTAATATAGAACTTAGAGAGGTGACGGAGTCGGGCAATCCTGTTTAATATAGAACTGTGAAAGGTGACGGAGTCGGGTAATCCTGTTTAATATAGAACTGTGAGAGGTGGCGGAGTCGGGCAATCCTGTTTAATATAGAACTGTGAGAGGTGACGGAGTCGGGCAATCCTGTTTAATATAGAACTGTGAAAGGTGACGGAGTCGGGCAATCCGGTTTAATATAGAACTGTGAGAGGTGGCGGAGTCGGGCAATCCTGTTTAATGTAGAACTGTGAGAGGTGACGGAGTCGGGCAATCCTGTTTAATATAGAACTGTGAGAGGTGACGGAGTCGGGAAATCCTGTTTAATATATAACTGTGAGAGGTGACGGAGTCGGGCAATCCTGTTAATAGTTTAATATATAACTGTGAGAGGTGACGAAGTCGGGCAATCCTGTTTAATATAGAACTGTGAAAGGTGACGGAGTCGGGCAATCCTGTTTAATATAGAACTGTGAGAGGTGACGGAGTCGGGCAATCCTGTTAATATAGAACTGTGAGAGGTGACGGAGTCGGGCAATCCTGTTTAATTTAGAACTGTGAAAGGTGACGGAGTCGGGCAGTCCTGTTTAATATAGAACTGTGAAAGGTGACGGAGTCGGACAGTCCTGTTTAATATAGAACTGTGAGAGGTGACGGAGTCGGGCAATCCTGTTTAATATAGAACTGTGAGAGGTTACGGGGTCGGGCAATCCTGTTTAATATAGAACTGTGAAAGGTGACGGAGTCGGGCAATCATGTTTAATATAGAACTGTGAAAGGTGACGGAGTCGGGCAATCCTGTTTAATATAGAACTGTGAGAGGTGACGGAGGCGGGCAATCCTGTTTAATATAGAACTGTGAAAGGTGACGGAGTCGGGCAGTCCTGTTTAATATAGAACTGTGAAAGGTGACGGAGTCGGGCAGTCCTGTTTAATATAGAACTGTGAAAGGTGACGGAGTCGGGCAGTCCTGTTTAATATAGAACTGTGAGAGGTGACGGAGTCGGGCAATCCTGTTTAATATAGAACTGTGAGAGGTGACGGAGTCGGGCAATCCTGTTTAATATAGAACTGTGAAAGGTGACGGAGTCGGGCAATCCTGTTTAATATAGAACTGTGAAAGGTGACGGAGTCGGGCAATCCTGCGGGCAATCCTGTTTAATATAGAACTGTGAAAGGTGACGGAGTCGGCAATCAAGTTTAATATAGAACTGTGAGAGGTAACGGAGTCGGGCAGTCCTGTTTAATATAGAACTCTGAGAGGGTACCTGTGTCAGACAATCAAGTATGAGAGGTGACGGAGTCGGCAATCAAGTTTAATACAGAAATGTGAAAGGTGACGGAGTCGGCAATCAAGTTTAATATAGAACTGTGAAAGGTGACGGTGTCGGGCAATCAAGTTAAACTATAATTGTAAGATAGTAACGGAGTCGTACACGCATGTTTAATACAGAACTTTTGGATGGTAACGGAGTCGGACAATTGTCATATTTTGTGATAATGCTAAGAAGAAGGCAAGTATATATAAATGATAGAACTGTGATAACGAAACAAATTCAGACACTTATTTATAGTGTAGAAAAGGACGCAGACCATGTGATATATTTATTTCACACCTGTATCAATCTAACCAATCTCTTTCTGTCTTTTTACCTATGTGAAAATCCCATATTTCCACTATTGTACTCAAAACAAAAATCCATATTCCGTATTTGTACTATGTGATTAGATGTGTAGTCCAAAAAATCCCTATTCCGTATTTGTACTATGAGAAGATAACTCTAACAATAAAAATCAACGAGTCATTCATGATTTACCTCACGACTTTATTTGAGTTGGAACTGAATTGAAACAGTACTGTTTTGATAATGTACTTGCGTTTTACAAATTTTATTTTGCACAGTTAATAAATATTGAAAAATGTATTGTTTTTACTATGTCCAATTAAGAAAAGACATATCAAGTTGGTATTCAATGTACAGTGTTTGGTTGGATTCGAGAGGTGTGAAATAAAGCGGTCATTTAACAGTGTTGAGGTCATGTCACCTACATCGATTTTCACACTGTTTTTAACAGGTATCATAGTCTTTTCCGTTTACAACAAGCACAATGACGGACGTTTTTTATGAGATTTTTTACTCGTACATCCGGGTACTTTCTCTCTTATCGATTTTCTGAACGAAACTGTGCATCGGTGTATTCAACTGGACTCCGCTTCCCTCGTCCGAATATAGATTATGTCTGCTGGGTACTCGTCCAATAGAATTCAGTATAGTATTCAACACCGTTAAATAACCTCCTAATACCATTTCGATACGCATGCGCCTACATGTCCTAACACTTCCCATGTTATTTCATATCATTTAATCATGTAATTTTTTCCTGTGCATTACGTAGTTGATGTGCAATACGTATTTCTTGGACAATTGTAAGAAATAACACGGGAATTGTCATGGACCGCCTCTTACGCAGACTGACCTTCTGTTAAACTATTTCAGAGGAGTTCAACCCTCCACCAGCTCCCGTGATTCCATCTGGAGATCCACCGCCGATCACATTTACCGAGTAAGTTTGCAAACTTTTGTCACAAAACTTGCGGAGCGAGAGTGTAATAAAACGATGACATACTATCATAAAATACTAGTCTAATAAATATGCAAATTTACCGCATTGCCGAAATCGACGAGGTGGTTCCGAATGACCGGTGTGGTGCAAAGGAGTCCGAAGCGAAAGTGTACGACAACGATATAATTGTTAAATATAACATCGTTTACGGCGAATTATTGTGTAATATATCACGGTTTGGAGTTCAATTGTAAACAATAATTTCACGATCCCGAATTAACAATTGAACGACAAACCGTGATGTATTACACGATAATTCACCGTAAATGATGTTCCATTACCTGTCACATATTAACACATGTAATATGTATTTATATAACGATAGACATTTGTTTAAGTCATAAACAAAGAATATGTTTATGGTCTTCTATTCTAATATCTCTAACATGCCTTCCCAGTTCAATAGCAAAAATTACAGTGATTTCTCGTTGAATATAACGAGCCATTTTAAACAAGGCTATATAGTGCGGGTGTATTAGAATCACGGCAGATACATTAGTAATAAATGTATGTTATGCGGACGTATTGGAATTATGTGTTACGTAGAATCTCAAAGATATTGAATTGATTGAACTAGCTGAATCAAATTTACATGATTATTGCACAGTTCAACATGCCAGAGCTTGTATTAGGCACACTATGCCAGAGCTTGTACTAGGCACACTATGCCAGAGCTTGTACTAGGCACACTATGCCAGAGCTTGTACTAAGCACACTATGCCAGAGCTTGTACTAGGGACACTATGCCAGAGATTGTACTAAGCACACTATGCCAGAACTGTACTAAGCACACTATGCCAGAGCTTGTACTAGGCACACTATGCCAGAGCTTGTACTAGGCACACTATGCCAGAGCTTGTACTAGGCACACTATGCCAGAGCTTGTACTAGGCACATTATGCCAGAGTTTGTACTAGGCAACTATGTCAGAGATTGTACTAAGCACACTATGCCAGAGCTGTACTAAGCACACTATGCCAGAGCTTGTACTAGGCACACTATGCCAGAGATTGTACTAGGCACACTATGCCAGAGATTGTACTAGGCACACTATGCCAGAGCTTGTACTAGGTACACTATGCCAGAGCTTGTACTAAGAACACTATGCCAGAGCTTGTACTAGGCACACTATGCCAGAGATTGTACTAAGCACACTATGCCAGAGCTTGTACTAAGAACACTATGCCAGAGCTTGTACTAAGCACACTGGCAGGCGACGTTAATATGCCTGAAGCAATATCAATATAGGGAATTTATTATTAAAGAATAAAAACTAAACATTGCATTAGATATAATCAATGTCAGAAAATTCTTGTATTTAGTCATATAGGATATAAGCGTTCTATAAGTATGTCGTTTCGATGTACGTAGCAATGTATTTAGAAAGCATGTGTGTTCGATGTGCTTAAGCAATGTATTTAGAAAGCATCTGTGTTCGATGTACTTAAGCAATGTATTTAGAAAGCATGTGTGTTCGATGTACTTAAGCAATGCATTTAGATAGCATGTGTTTTCGATGTACTTAAGCAATGTTTTCGATGTACTTAAGCAATGTATTTATAAAGCATGTTGGATTGTCACAGTGAAACTTTCCTTCAAACTCCATTTTGCTTAAAGGAAAATATTTTCATCGGAAAGAGAAATACATTTCTGATGGGTTTTGACATAAATAAAACGTCTATGCATAAAACTTTTCATGATACATGTATGTGTTTCTAAAGTCGGGCAATATTTTTGCGAAATTTCAGCACTGTGTTATTTAACTGCACTGGGTCTTATAATTATGTTAAATCAACAGGCACTGTGCGGGAAAGCAATAAAAGCTATGAATCTTTTAACTGCAAACATAAGACAAATTAAGCTAAAACCTAAAACATCCCTTCAATTATTTGATGCTGTTGTCTCATCAATGCTCAATTACGACTGTGAAGTGTGGGGATTCTCAAAATCGAAGCAGATAGAGAGAATTCATCTCAAGTTTTGTAAAGAAAAATTAGGTGTAAAACGGACAACAAGTAATGTAATGTTATTGTGCAAGTGGTTTAAACAATTGGTTATCTATGGTGGCATATTTCTGCCACGAGATAGTTTAATTTTCACGAATTTCTCAGTTATCTCGTTAAATGCCGCGATACTTCTGATCATGATAGTTCTGGTTTCGCGATATATAATGTTATTGAGTTAACTATAAATATTTACGTGATAATTATCTGATAAATAGTCACAATTATTACGAAAACAAAATTTCAAATATTTAAGATAATTGTTACCGCGTTAACTATTGTGCTAACGTGATGGCAGAAGAGGGCAGTATCGCAGGAAGTTTTGTTAGATAAAATTGTTGAAAATTAAAGAGAAAAAGTAACATTATCGCGAACAATACACGATAAATTATCTAGCTATCTCGTGGCAGAAATATATCACCATACTATGTAATTCAATTGAGATTGAAATTGAAGACGAATTTTACTTTGTTTTAATTTGTACAGCTTATAATGATATAAGAATGAAATATATCAGAAGATATCACATACAAAGGCCAAATATGTTAAAATTTGTAACACTGTTACAACCTTCAAAGAAGAAAGAACTTTTTAGTTTAAGTACATATTTGTCAGAGGCGTTTACTGTCAGATGTTCTATTCCAAATACTATTTCTTAAAACATATTCAAGTACATCCTCACATAAATAGTTTTTTTTAATATATAATTCCTTTTATTTTTTGATATCCTTGGATTATTGATTAAAATGTGTCATTTTTATGATCTATGATTAATTAATGATTATAGTATTGAAAATTTAACTGTAAGTGAGTGTGTAGAAATATGTGTAACCTGTCATGTGATTATAATTACGTATTACACATTATGTATGTAATGATGAGAAACTGTAAAGTTTAAATCAATACAATTGCCTGTCTGTCTGCCTGCCTGCCTGCCGCCTGCCTGCCTGCCTGCCTGCCTGCCTTTCTGTATGTATGTCTGTATGTATGTCCGTCCGTCCGTCCGTCCGTCCGTCCGTCCGTCCGTCTGTCTGTCTGTCTGTCCGCCTGTCTGTCACATCAAATTTAGATACTTTTCACAGTTTTCCATCTGTTTGTTATTGGGTCTGTGATTATATTTACATAAAGCTTAGCCAAACTGGACGAGGAAAGTTGTCGAGCAGCCATGATACAGCACGTGCTGGAACACTGTTGCTATGGTAGCGGGCCAGCTAAAAAGATGAACATTACCAAATGGGAGGGAGTGACGGCCTTGCATGTAAGACCTGGCAATAATTAAACTAATTTGCATTTTCATTTTATTTAAATTCTTTTTTTGACGATTTTTATATAACAAAAAAATGTGCAAAATGTTCAACAACATTCTTTTAGATCTAGCATTCACTGTCATTTACAATGTACACATTTCTACCGTACACATATGTTATAAATTATGTGTATAAAAAACTGCTCAGTGTATTTCAAGGCAGTAATTATCTATATGTTTGTTTTCCGTCCGGAAATGAACAGTATATAATTTGAATGTTATTTAACGGCTCATCAACACAGGTTATTTAGAGCCGCCCCAGAAAGGGGGAAGGATACATAGGAAGAACCGTGCCCTACTCTTATTATCGAATATATTCCTATGGTTCTTTAACGTGCTCGGAGGATATACCGATATGTGGGACCGCCCGGTTTACGTCCCCAACCGACGGACGAGGAAAGTGTCTTGCCCAAGAACACACCGGCGAAACTCGGTGGCACCACGGAGGATTGAATCCGAGGCCTCCGGTTACAAATCGGCCGCGCTACCGACTGCGCCACGCCAGCACATATAATTATACGCTCTCTCCATATGACATTGTAATAATCTCTGTTTTACTATGTTACATGTGTCTTATTATTTAAATACTGAATACAATTAACATTAAAGAAACAATCTCTGACTCTTTAGATAATTTAGATGTATCTTTAAACATCGTCCTATCTACATTTTTTTCAAACATGTTTAATATATAATAATTCATTCTCCGGAGCTGTTGACAGTTTTAGACTCAAAAGCTTATAGTAAGTGCCCTGTGAGTTTATACAAGTTCACTGTAACAGACAATGTCAACATTAACGAATACACATTTTCACTAATGTGTATGTTGTTTCATACCGATTTCAAGCTTATATTCTGTTATAAATGTTACTATATTTTAGTTAACGCTTGAGACATTTGGCGAGGGTAGGAAAACAAAGAATAAACGCGTTCCTTATAAAGGTGGGACCGTGGACGGACCAGAAAACGGGCCACCTCCGCCAGTTTGGGCCATTCCAGTCCCACCGGAAACCATGTTTAAAAGTCACGATATCAAAAGAGAAGTACCCCACACTTCTGTTATTCGTGTAAATAAATTCAATATTTTCTCTTTGTATTTCTCGCCTCTTCTCGCTCTTTTCTTGTCTACTTTCATTCATTCCGTTTGTCCCCTGCTAATAACTGATAGAAACAGCTACCAGTGTGCCGGTGTAATGATGGCGGGCCACTGCCGGTTTAAGGATGGCGGGCCACAGCCGGTGTGCCTGTGTAAGGATGGCGGGCCACTGCCGGTGTAAGGATGGCGGGCCAATGCCGGTGAGCCGGTGTAAGGATGGTGGGCCACTGCCGGTGTAAGGATGGCGGACCACTGCCGGTGTAAGAAAAAAATCGTCCCCCATAAATAATGACACATAGAAATATGATCCCTGTAAAATATTGATTCCTAACAATTTTAATATGTTTTACTTACCCCTCTCCCCAACCCCTCAAAATCCCCAAAACAAATCAAACCCTTCAAGTATCATTTAGATATATATGAACGGTTGAATGGTTCAAGGAAGGAACTTTTCGCGGTTTGTTATATCTGTTGGTACCGGAGTCATTCGTTTTGAATTATCTTGACCATTTCGCTTAACCAAGAATTCGTATAACTAATAGGAAAAAATGAATGACTCCTGTACCGACATGTCTAGGCCTGAGGTTTCGTTACACCCCAATTAGTTATAGACATGTTTTCCTTTGTTTTTTTTATCCCCCGACGAAGTCATTTTGACGTTTGTTCGTCCGTTACAATGTTCGTGTCCGCTGTATAACTCTTACATGTGCGGACGGATTTTGAAATAAAGTGGCACAAATACCCATCACCATTTCCATGTTTATGCTGTCTTTAGAAATTCATGACTATTTCGTTTGTTGATGAAGTGAATAAGAAGACTAGTTCTGTAATAATAAATGACCGAGATTTGTTACGATTTTCCCGATTTTCCTTAAATTAATTCGTTTGAGATCGTGAAATCGTAGCAACGTAATAATACTTCGTACGCACGGGATAATAATTCGTGTAAACGAAATAATAATTCATACGCACGAAAAAATAAATCGTGCGAACGACATAGTGTATCATGCACACGAGGTAATTAGCCAATCGGTGACCTGAACACCATCTGTGGTATTGATACCCCTCCCCATTGAGTATTGATTCCTCTTCCCCATTGAGTATTGATACTAGTACCCCACGCTATTGAATATTGATTCTCCCATCACATTGAATATTGATATTTCCTCCCGATTGAGTGTTAATACTTCTCCTCACTGAGTCTTGATACCAACTCCCGACTGAGTTTTGATACACCCTTCCCATTTAGTATTGATACCCACTCGCTATCGAGTATTGATACTAACTCCACATTCAGAGGAGTATCGATACTCCCTTCCCACTAAGTATTTATAACCCCTCCCCATTGAGTATTGATACCTGTTCCTATTGAGTAATGATACTCCACGCTATTGTGATTTGATATCTTTCCCCATTGAGTATTGATACCCCACCACACTGAGTATTGATACCCCACCACACTGAGTATTGATACCCCACCACACTGAGTATTGATAACCCCTCCCCACTGGGTATTGATACCCCACCACACTGAGTATTGATACCCCACCACACTGAGTATTGATACCCCACCACATTGAGTATTGATACCCCACCACACTGAGTATTGATACCCCACCACACTGAGTATTGATACCCCACCACACTGAGTATTGATAACCCCTCCCCAATGAGTATTGATACCCCACCACACTGAGTATTGATAACCCATCCCCACTGAGTATTGATACCCCACCACACTGAGTATTGATACCCCACCACACTGAGTATTGATACCCCACCACACTGAGTATTTATACTCCACCACACTGAGTATTGATACCCAACCACACTGAGTATTGATACTCCACCACACTGGGTATTGATACCCTACCACACTGAGTATTGATACCCCACCACACTGAGTATTGATATCCCACCACACTGAGTATTGATACCCCACAACACTGAGTATTGATACTCCACCACACTGAGTATTGATACCCCACCACACTGAGTATTGATACTCCACCACACTGAGTATTGATACCCCACCACACTGAGTATTAATAACCCCTCCCCACTGAGTATTGATACCCCACCACACTGAGTATTGATACCCCACCACATTGAGTATTGATACCCCACCACACTGAGTATTGATACTCCACCGCACTGAGTATTGATACCCACCGCACTGAGTATTGATACCCCTCCACACTGAGTATTGATACCCCACCACACTGAGTATTGATACTCCACCACACTGAGTATTGATACCCCACCACACTGAGTATTGATACCCCACCACACTGAGTATTGATAACCCCTCCCCACTGAGTATTGATACCCCACCACACTGAGTATTGATACCCCACCACACTGAGTATTGATACTGCACCACACTGAGTATTGATACCCCACCACACTGAGTATTGATACCCCACCACACTGAGTATTGATACCCCACCACACTGAGTATTGATACTCCACCACACTGAGTATTGATACCCCACCACACTGAGTATTGATACCCCACCGCACTGAGTATTGATACTCCACCGCACTGAGTATTGATACCCCACCGCACTGAGTATTGATACTCCACCGCATTGAGTATTGATACCCACCACACTGAGTATTGATACCCCCTCCACACTGAGTATTGATACCCCACCACACTGAGTATTTATGTATTGATACACTCCCCATTAAGTATTGATACCCCACCACACTGAGTATTGATACTCCACCACACTGAGTATTGATACCCCACCACACTGAGTATTGATACCCCCTCCACACTGAGTATTGATACCCCACCACACTGAGTATTGATGTATTGATACACTCCCCATTAAGTATTGATACCCCACCACACTGAGTATTGATACCCCACCACACTGAGTATTGATACCCCACCACACTGAGTTTTGATGTATTGATACACTCCCCATTAAGTATTGATACCACTAGCCCCCCATATTGAGTACCTATAAAATATCTCCATGGAGTATTGATACCACTTTAATACTCACTGTGGAGGGGGTACTTGTATCAATACTCAATGGAGAGGTATTATAAATACTCAATGTGGAAGTGTGTATCAATACAAAATGGGGAGGGATATCAGTACCCAATGGGGAGGATATTATCAATTCAATACTCAAAAGAGGGGTATCAATTGGGAGGTTTTATAGATTCTAGATTTGGAGGGCATATCGTTACTCGAAGAGGAGTGGTATCACTACCACAGGTGGCAAATTATCTCGTGCGCACTTAATTAATAGTACTTCGAACGCATGAAATATTTGTTCGCACATACCCTCCCGTGCTTCCGAAGATAACAGTATGTATACACATAAATGCACATATGGCCTATATTTTTAACTTTTAAGCGTCACGTATTCAGCGAGTATCTTATTAAGTTAATACGATAATCGCTGAATAAGTGACGCTAATAGTTATTGGCCAATAGACTCATGCGTCACAATAATCCTAAATGCTGCCTTCATTACAAACTTAAGAGTAACGGTATTATATATCAACGGATTCCGCCTTGAAACTGTGTTTCTGATGCTGCCCTCCGATTAAAGGAGATGTGCTCTTTGCGGTAGGGTACATGTATGCGTTCATCTAAACAGGAATAATTTTATAAATAATAAAACATGTCATAAATGTGTAGCTATTTATATAGAAATGTTGACTGCAATGTCTTTTTAACTTACGAAACATAACTAGTTGTTTTGGAAAAATGTAAACAATGGGCCATTGTTAAAAAGTAAGCAAACATTTATATATTTCATTATTTGATACAATTGAAACTAAGATTCATATGCCAATAAACATATCTTCTGAATATAGTCTAAATATCATATCTATTTTTATGCATACAATCATATACGTTACTAAGAAGAGCATAGCCCTTTAAAGATAACCACGACAGTGAAGGTCATTTTATTACGCCCTCCCACCCCACCAATCACCAAACACACAACCCCATCATTTCTGATGACCATCCAAAAAAATGCTTGGCAGCTAGTGTATGGAACTTTTAATGTCACAGTGTGTACAATTAACCAGTTGACAGAAGAAAAAGAAGCTATTGTATTCATTTAAATGTGCGACAAGCAAAGAAACAAGACAAAAACGTTATTAAAAATATTCACTTGGCCCCCAATTTCTGCAACCATGGTAACGTTCCTACGGCTTTGTATTTTAAATAAAGGGAATTATATGAAAGCAAGAGGCATGAATAGGGGTTCCCTAGGAATTGTTTAAGAAGTAGTAGCAGTAACCTTATTTATCAAAAGCGAAAGTTCAGAACTTGAGAAAAAGTTCCGTGATTGGTTTTGAAATCGCGAAAACACATGACATACGCATATCGCTACGTTATGCAACTTAACTTGTAGTATGCACTTCCATATACGTTTAATTACAGATTATATCAATGAAATACACCAAATACCTCATAAAAGCGTTGGTAAACGAGTGCTTCGAGTAAAAGAAATGTAGTTTCGTTACGAAAAAATCTTCGGCAAAATTATCTAAACAAAAACATAACGTCACGTGGGTCTGTCAATCATTATTTTGACACATTTAATTTGCAAATTAAGAAAGAGTTTTTTGATTTGATTGGTGGAAGGTCCAAATGACGTTCAGAGATTTCTGAACTTGTGGTTGGAAGGTCACGGACATAATTGCCGCGATTTTATTGGCCGATGGACACACGTCTGACGGTCGTGTCAGGATTGTTGTTTTCAAACGGTGTGAAATGCGCGTGTCGGTTAATTAGGTTGTTTCATAAATTAAGCTGCCTGGAGCGAGATTGTTGATTTGTACCGAAAGTTGTTTGATCTTATTAACAATCGCTAGCGGCGAAAAACTGTTGTCACATATTTTTTATTTACACGATTGTAATGAAACATGTGTTGTTAAAATAATATTATATTTACATGTGTAATATATGTTCTACCGAGTCCGCACTGGATCATGAACGCATGATTTGTGTTTACTCTTAATTAGTACTATTAGTATGTTTAGTAATGCATTTATCAATATTGTTGTTACTATTTACCAGATGTTGGTGAAGTTTATTCATACCGTCTGAAAACTATTAGTTTAAACTTATTTATTTTACATCGATTGTAACGAAAGCTCTATGAACTTATTTGTATCACTCTCGATGTCTTCATGGGTAGAACCAGTACTAAGCAAATGCAGATAAAGTGTCTGGCTCAGGGACACATATGGCAATGACAGGGATCGAACCCACGACTTTTCGATCATGGGTCCAATGCTAGACCACAACGCCATACTGAAAACTGTTGCATATATGACAGTAGACTATTTAACTAAAGAACAATACCTGAACAGGGATGAATCATCCCTCTCCGTGTGACGAGAAGAAATCTCTCACAGGGAAGTGTTGAGAATGACTCCGTCAAACCTCATCATTGGCAAATAGGATGCACAATATGCCAATATTCTGTGCAGAACTATCCTTTGCGTGTAAACGATTTTATTAATTTTGGTTAGCCTGATGCTTTCAAGTTGTGAAGTAATTTTGACCTAATATATCAGTTTTCATTAGACTTTTATCTGCTCTAGCTATACTCAGTGGATCTGGCCTATACGAGACTGCATTCTCTATGACTTTCATCTGATAGGCTATTAGTTGGTCAACGAGATTTTGCTCGGTTTTAATTTCTTCTTCGTCAAAAACTGAAAACTTGACAATGGAGAGCGGAAACTCGTTTTCCCCACGTGAAGCCATTTCCCTACACATGTCTTAAATACTTAGATACTGGGACCATACGCCGTACGACATGGGGAATACATTTAAGAAGGCTGACTCCATGTCCACCGCCATATGCATGCCATCTTCGGGATGGTTAAAATTTTGTGCTGTTGATTTTATTAATATTGATTACTGCTCAACCCGGGGCTAGAGGGCGTGAGCGGTAGCTAGCATATTTCACTACCACTCATGAACAGTCTCAATCAAACCGAGACTGCAATATTTCGTATGTGTCGTGCTCGGCCGTTTTCAAAGGTCCATTATCATATTTTTTTTAAATCAGATCTGCATAGAGTAGATTATCGCGTATGTTGTGGCCTTACAGCTAAAATGCAAAAAAGCACAGTCCACTTCACAAATGGATTGATTACATTATTGAACGCATTCAATGTTTTCGTGATTGCATATTGTCTACTTGGTAATTGTATAAACTGCATTTCTGGAAGACGGAGCATCAGAGCTGTAGACAATGAACTCATTGATGTGAAGAAAGTTCTCAACACATGTGTGTGTGTGTGTGTGTGTGTGTGTGCGTGCGTGCGTGTGCGTGTTCGCGTGCGCGTGTATGCACTTTAATGTGATAACAGTTAAAATGAAGCAAACCATGCATAATATAGGTGTGATCATAATAGGAAAAAAACATGTGGCATCTTGCGTATGCTTGTAGCATGATTCAGGATCGTTTTCATTTGAAGCGAAGAACCAACCACACTTGTTTTGTAAAACAATCGGTCAGTTTTGCCTAGATAAGCATTTTTTAAATCCCAATCCTCAGTTTACAAGACCTGAATCAGTGTCTACACAGTCACCATATGGACACACATTTCTCTGTTGTATTGCTTGGCAGACATAACCCCTTCTTTGGATTCGCTTGCACAAACGCAACTACTCCTCTATTACAATCTCTAGAAAAAACGCTTCTACCTAGCTAAATGCTTTTCAATGTCTGCTAGATGAAAGACAAACATAAAGAAAGCATCTAATATAATTATGGTTTCTGCTTAATTTACGGCATACAGAGCGTTGTTGAACCGTAAATTCCACATAAACGAATTCTTCACACGTGTGAGGAATTCGTTGTTTCTTTACAAAACAAGGATATACTACCGTCCAATCTAACTTGAAATGTTGTCAATTATAGGTGCACGCATGTAATCAATCGGGTAGTGTTTGTCCGTCAGGTTTTCTGCAGTTTCAGAAACCACTTCCACAGTGAAATTTCCATTAGGCTAACTCTAAAACATATCGTTAGTTAATTTTATAATGTAGTATTCCATTGCTTGCCACACCAAAATTATGTCTCGCACATCTATACGTCATTTTGATCATGTATACAAAGTTTTAATTCAATATCTTGAAAACTGTAAATTTAAAGTAGTTCGCTCCACAAGATTGCATATGCTGACACTAAGTGCAAGGGCAATAACTCTGCATGGAATTGAGCGAGCCACACCAAAATTGTATCACGCACATCTACACAGTATGTTGATCATGTATACAAAGTTTCAATTCATATCTTGAAAACGGTAGAAGTAGTTCGCTCTACAAGATTTAACAGACCGACCGAACACCGACCGACCGACAGACCAACAGACCGCCCGCCACAGTGAATACTATATAACCCTCTCAAACTTCGTTTGCGTGGGTATAAATAAGAACATTAGTTACAGAAGTGAGTAATTAGGAAATTTGTTTAGTGTATATTTCAGTGATTAAAGAAAACTGAGCCTAACATAAAGAGCCTATTCCTCAGTAGTATAAAAATTAAGGGTTCTGGCACAGGTTTCTACCTGCGGTCCCCCATGAAAAAACATCCAGTTTGCTTCCCGCAGCTTGCAAACCACAATTAAAACTGTTTTAAAACTGTCAGAGTACCTTCCAGCCAGTTTCAAACCAGAATGGTATATTGCTTTTAAAGCCAGCCAACACATTTTAAACTAGTAATGCAAATCCCCCAGGGAAAACCTTGCCAGAACCCTCAGTTTCTATACTACTCGTAGCTAGTTTTTGAATCAGCAAACAAAATTAATAAACCAAGATTATTTCTGAATCTTGGTGAAATGACTGACGGAAATGCCCTTATGCAAGAGGCAATAAGACAGAAGGGGACAATAAAATCCAAAAACTGCTACTCATGTTCCAAGCCCGAAGGGTAACGTTTCAACATGATTACAAAACAAGGTCAAATATCTTTTGAGCATCGATGTACTTATTGGACTCCTTCAAACTATTTTTTAAAGCGATCAAACAAAGTCGGAAGGAACCGGACAATCATCCTCGTCATCACTATACATATCAAGTTTTATTATAGAATATTTAATTTTCCTGCACGCGCATATTTCATTTCAACTCGATAAGTTTCTATTTTCTTCCAGTTTTTTTAAGATAATAATCAATTTTCGACTGTAATCGTTTTCGTTTATTAATTTGACCCTTTAGTATCTAGAAAATCAGCACGAATCACGTCATATTCTACTTGACCTAGCTTACCTATATTAGCAATATTTTTTGATATTTATTTTTATTAACTCTTCAAAGGTTTTGCATACTTTATCTACACATCTTGTGTTCCTTTAATCATATAGTAATATATTATATTTTCGTATCTTTAACGCGCTTTATGTCTTGTATGTTTTTTTACGGTACCCAACTGTTAAAATCCTCATTGTAACCTTTCCAGTTAACAAACTTGTGTCTTTTTATAATTACGCCGTATTACCTTTTCAATTCTGAATATTTCTTGCTTTGCTTTCGCCATTTCCAATTCATAGAAGCTTGTTGTTATTGCTTAAATCTTTTATTTTGTATGTCGCAGGATTTGTTTTGTTTGTCGCAGGATTTGTGTTTTAAATTTCATCAATAAAAAGATTTCTTCAGTCCAATTTTGAGTATTATCTTTTTCAAATGTTCTTTTATATTTACTGATTCTAACCTTTTCTCCTATTTTAAACTTTGGCTTAATTTGATTGCTTTTCATTTTTCCACACAAGTTGAAATACACTTCTCCTTTATTCTTCCCATCACTTGCCTTAGTCAGTGCCATTTTAATGCTATGATGTTTTGTGTTATTCTATTTGTCAACCATTTTTTTGTAACACGTCTAAATATTTACTTGTATCGTTTTCAGTAAAATATTTAAACATTTTTTCTTTTAATGTCCTATTAAACCGTTTAATTGCTACAGCTTTTCCAAAATTAAACAATATTATTATCATCAAGAAATTGTTTGAATGATTTATTATAAAATTCTACAGCCTGGTCAACCCAAAGAAATTTACACTGCCTTTCCGTACTAATGATCTTTTGTAAACCAGTTTTATTTTGAAATAATAAATACATCAATAACAGTAAGAAATATTTACTTCCTTTATTAGATTTTAAAAACGATTGCATATCAACTAAATCAGCCGACTATATTTTATCAATTTCATTAACAATAACGCGGCGTTGAGTGAACTTTTTAAGTATGGCTTTATGTAGCTCGTCGGCCAAGCTTTCCGTCCATTTCAACGCCATTTCTTATTTTTGATGTCCCAAGACCAAGTTTGTATTCCGTGCTAATCACCTGCTTGACTATCAAATTCTTAGCGATTTATTCTCCAAGTGATTTGGATTTTCTTGATTTTAAACCAGTCAGCATGTTTTTTTATCGCACTTTGATTTATTACTAGAGTTTTAATCATACAATAATCATGCTCTTTACAAACAGCATCTAATATATTTGCTGGTTCCCAACTTTCAAGCGGATTACCCAGTCCGCAATATTTATAACCGGGAAGTGTTAGCATCGTTTTAGGCAACAGACGAAGCAAAGCTTTATGAATAACAATACTTCCGCCTTGTGTGCTTTTAACGAATTGTGTTTTAGTAATACCACAAGAAGAGCATGTTGCTTTTTTTTACAAAAATTATATCGTTTTTGCTAACTTGTAGTAAAGATTGACATTTTCCGTAATCATCCCTTTTTTAACGCAGTAACTCATATATAAAATATGATTTCATGATGTTTCATTTTCTACTGGTTTGTAAGGTTTCAGTATTTTATAAAGGATATCGTACACTATATTTTCATTCACACTAGCGTTCGTTTAGTGCAGTGTGGCGGCTGTAAAATGTCTCCCCGTGCTACGAATCAGTAGTGTTATTTTTTACTGGTCTTTTGGGACCAACGAGCCCAATAAAATGGCTTTGAAGTAGAATATCGTTTAAGCCGGTGCTAGGGGGCGTGAGAAATGTTGCTTCTTCCATTACTTCTCATGAGCAGACTCAATAAACCGAGACTGCTGCTTTATTCTCTTTATTGTGTTAGTTGCTCTCAAAGGATCACCTTTATCAATACTTTGTAACATTTTAAGAACAAGCACAAATATCCACACAGTACACATTGTTTATCTTGATACTGGATAGTGTTGTATTTTATTTCGGGTATGTACGTTAAATCTTCTTTTGGTGGACTTTAGCCAAACGGATCAAAGTAATACTTATGGTATTCCACGGTCAACTCTTAATTCTTTCGCTTTTCTGCCTACTTGAAAACCTTTTCTCGTCAAGCCACTAATAAGAGATCCAATTAAAGGAATTACTAAGACGCAAGTAGTCCAAGAAATCCTCCGTCTTGTTGTTGCCTTGTAAGCAACATTTTGACTTTTTTAATCGTTTTTCTTTGCGAGTGTGTTATCACACTTGATTCAAAACGTGCTTGTTATTTATCGCTAGGTATAGTTATCATTCCATTTCCAAATACTTTACTGATTCAAGTTCTTGCCAGGCCACTAAGTGCTCCTGTTGATAGTGGTGCTATACTTTGGGAGCAAATCTAGCAACTGGTGGCAATATTGTTTTAGTCAACAAACCAGCTAATGGTCCCAAAAAGCCTTCATGTTTAGACTGAGATCTCATTTGCGATTTTGATATGTTTATGTCTAAGCCATGTCCATTTTCCATAGCCTTGTTTATGGTTCTAATTTGAGTTGCTGTCAATAACAAAGGAAAATCCCCGGTTAGTTGGTTATTTTTTAACCTTATTGTTAATTCGCATCTGTGTTCATATGCTTTTGCTAAACATTGTTTTTGGCCATCTGTTAAATTTACTGAATAATTTGTGTAAGTCATATATATTATATATATATTATATGTTAAATTAAACTATAACTAATTCATTTCCAACAGTATCAATAACGACATTTTCCTCATACAAGACCAACGCATAAACGTTATAAGAAGCCCCTAATTATTTTATTTAGTTTAATAATTAATAACATATTTGAATATTTTTTATAATATTATCATAACTGTATTCAGTTTCTGGATAATATACGCCGTTTCCAACTTTCAGTCTAAATGTTTGTAAATAACACTTAGTATTGTCAACATTTATATAAAGAGTATCTAAGAGATGAGTATTTTGTGTTTGAAAATAACTTTTGTTTGATCGTTGCATATACACAAAAACGTGTTTGGGATTTTAAACGCCAGCCGTTATTCTAAATACTGCTTCTGTTTATTGGGAACTTACACTTTATTGTATCGTTTCTCGGAGATAAGTCCACTTTGTTGATGTCATATGTTTTGAAATAACAAAAGCTGCACAATCTGAGGTAAGTATCAATCTAGTTATCCACAAAACTAATTCATCAATAATTGCTATACCATGATGAATAAGCAGCTTTGGAAATTAGCACATCATCAGACGTAAGTTGCAATCTAATTTGAATTTGTCTAGGAAGCAGCATCTTTGTTTCCAAACTTTCAAAGAAAGAATATAATTTTGTTTAGTGGAATTATAGAGTTAACTATTTTATTAGTTATGATTAAAGCATGACGTAAATTTGGTGTAAATTCTAAAGTATAACCATCTTCGTCGTTTTGGGATTCTGCTGCAGCTGGAGTGTCTAAATAGAAGTATTCGTTTGTTCCGATTGTTTTTGCATAATCGTCAGACATTTCAAGCAAACTTTTTACATTAACAAATCTATCGAGATTATTTCCATCATAAACGTTTTGTTTTACTTGAATTTGATCAATTAATGAAGCTGCGTTGTTAATAAATATAGATATAAAAATCGAACTGGAAAAGCAACATGCAAGGAGGACAGTCAACCACAAACACACACATAAACAAAGAACACATTTAAAGATGAAAAAAAGGCCAAATAAGACATCACAAACACAAAAGGGTTGACAAAAGGGCTACCGCCTTGGAACGGTTAGTGACAAAAAAGCAATTCTATCAGCACCTGCGAAAGCAGCCCCGTCATCATGCTTGTTTACTTGAAAACCTATTTCAATATATGCTTTATATCAATCAAAGCAAGACCTTCTATCATTTAGTGTAAGTTGGTAGCCACATTTATTTGTCTTGATATCGGGTATTATATTTATCAATTCGAAACATCTATCTACTATTAATTGGATTATCTTTAAATAATGAATCTTCTAATTCTTAGCGAAAGTAATCTATTAAATTTTGTATTTACATCTTCTTCAATTTTATTACCAGCTACGTCTTCTGCTGCATATTATTTTTTGTTATTAACCCTTGTAAGTTCTTTTAAAATTAGTTCGCCTTTTGGTTAAGGTTTCATAACTGAAACTAATTTATTAGCAGTCATTTTTCTTACTTCATTCCCAAGTGATTTAGAACCACTCTCCATCATATGTTTCCCAGCAGTTTCTAATGCTTTCTTGCTGGCTGTAGCTAAATCACGGTTTACAGCTAATGTTTATTTTATATAATTATCGATATCAGCATACATGTAATTTCCATTTTGGAAAATATTATCTTCCAACAAAATCCTCACTAATATTGTACCAAGAGTAAGTAATAGAATTAATTTTATCAACTTCAATAACATATTGTTTGTTTTTGTCTAATATAAGTGGTCTGTCGAATACAGCTGTATAATTACTGGGTGTATTTGAGCTATTAATTAGTGCAGCTTTTTCCACAATAATACACTTTTTTGTTCCATTTAATATATGTTAGATTAAATGAAATGCTTAAGTAGCTTTAGATTCAATTAAAAACTTGAGTAGTGTCGTTTTGTATGACTGTACTTAAAGCAAGGCCCCCTCCTTCTTTACTATATGCTTCAACTGTTTCTTTGAGTATTCGTTTACCATTTTCTATTTTTGGATAAAACTGCTTAATTTGAGCGGTAATATTCAAATAAAAACGTTCTGCATCTCCTTCTGTATAAATAAAATTTATTTCAGTTAAATAAATCTCGGATTTTTTAATTATTAATACACCGGTTGAATCACTATCATGTTCTCTAACCATATGAAAACATTCTTCAGTATTTATAAATGGATTGGTTATAAAGTAAATGCTTCGAGAACATATTTACGAATAGTTCTTTAAAGCGGTTTTTGTGTTGGATACGAGACATAACGTGGATTGTCATCTTTCATAATACTTATTCTATCTATTGTAGCTTCAAAAATTATAATCCGACTTGCACTGTCTACTTTTACTTTCAACTCATCAATTATCTTAATAATTGCTCTGTGTAGACTATCAGACTTTTGATTCTTTTGATTTTTAAGAAGAGTTATTTTGCTATCAAAAGCTCTGCTTCTTTCATCATGCGTTGCTCTCATTTGCCTTGTAACTTCATTTATAGCAGCTTCGAGTTCATTTTTTGTCAACCATTTTGTTCAAAGTAGTCTCCAACGTCTTGCCGTCAACCATTTGCTTTTTAATGTCTTCAAACTCTTTGTTGATATCGTCAACGTTAGTGCTTATCTGTTCATTTAACTTTTTAATCAGAGTTATATCGCTTTCAAAAGCAGCTCTCATTTGTCTTGAAGCGTCAGCAATAGCAGCTTCAAGCTCATTATTGTCCACCATTTGTTGATTGATGCTTTGAATCCACTCATTAATACTTTCAACGCCAGCTTGTGTTTTATCACCTACACTTTTATAGAGTTCGCTATTTTCAACTTCACCCTCTTTCTTTTATAACTCTTTTAAAGCATCACCCATAATTTTTTTTTCGTCTTTTAAACCATTTTGAATATCAACATTTTCTCACGGTTTGTTTGTAACTGTTTTTGTATTTGACCTATTTTGTCAACAAACCTGTTGTTAAATTTTTCATAATTTCTGGAATTTTATCAATATTAAATTCACCTACAATCTTCCTTATTCATTTTAAAGTATATGTCTTGGTTGCTACATCATCTGCATCTGTTGGATTACCAACATTGATAACTATGTTATTGGCCATGTTAATATAGATATAAAAGTCGAACAGGAAAAACAGAATTCAAGGACGACAGTCAACCACAAACAAAGATCACTTTGTAAAATATTTTCCTGAATTTTACCCTTGTGAAGATAATTAACCAGGTGTTTGTGTTTTACAACACAGACAACATAATACCAACATTTGTAATGTTGACACTGCCTAAACTAACTTCCTCACAAAGTCTTATTAAATATAAAGTTAGATTAAATTTCACCCAGGAAGTTGCGCTTCACTAACTTCCTGGGTTTGTTATAAGTCGCCGATGAAGTTACGCTTCTCTAACTTCCACGGACGATCCAAGTATCAAAAGTCACATTGCTTACCAGTTGCTTTTTTTATACTGACATTTGCTAACATCTTGTTACTCTCCTTTGCATCTGTTGTAAATTACTATGTAATATTCTATTTGAAACGAAGTGGTAAATACGTCAGCTGACTAGGGATCTTGTTCATTAGAAAGCATACCCAGCTCACGATTAACTGGAGGTGCGGAGAAAATAAAATGAGAACAGTTTAAGCGAATGTCTTAGTAATACTTGGATAATATTAATATTATCTAACCTACTAGTATAATGTCTAAAGTTTATTGCGGAATAAAAAAATCCCATTTGGAAAAAAGAAGAATGATTTAAAACTGGTCGTCAGATATTACGGTATGGCACAAGTAACTAAAACTAACAAAATGAAAAAGGAAAAGCTCTCAGGGCCGCAAAAAAACAGGAAGTTTAATTCCAGGAAACAAACATGCTAATCATTTTTTTATCATAAGCACAGATACAGAATTTAATGCTCTCAAAAACAAATTAACCAAAACAACGTCAGAGGCAGAAAAGAAAAAGATTAAAAGCAAAATATCACGCGCGAAAATATAATGAAAGAAATATAAAAAGATCGGACAGGAAAAGTAGCATTCAAGGAGGACAGTCAACCACAAAACTCAGAAGCAAACAGACAATCAAGAAGGCAAAATCAATAATAAATGCAAACGACATCACAAACACAAATGGGTTGACAATAGGGCTACCGCCTTGGAACGGTCAGTGGAAAAGTAGGCCACTGGGGGTTTAAACCGGTTATAGGGTGCACCAAACCTCACACTTACCCTACTGTCATCCCACTAAAAAGGACAGTGTAAATATAGAAATCCCCGCCATGATCTAATCTCTAACCAACTAGGCAGCATCCATAGGCAATACAAGTAAAACACAAATATGCTCGTGTAAATATAATACAAAAAAAAAAGAGCCTAGAAAGCCACAATGAAGGTACTCAATGACTTGGCAGAAGCCAGAGCAACAAGAGAATAAACCATTAAGGGCACGACAGGAAAGATAATAGACAAACATCAAACGCCACCGTCCCAATGGGCTTTAATGAATGAAAAAATTGTGTTTTACGGCAGGCCTTCTTAAATATTGCAAATATAGAAAAGGCAAGTAAGAACTAATCATAGTTCCTACTTTATACAACTTAACTTATCTTAACTTAGCTTAAGACAGACGAGACAGAAAAAAATGCATTTAGGCAAGCACATAAAGAGTTAGAAAAACATTCAGAGGCTGTACAATATTATAGGGAGGTAAGAATTGGACCATTAATCAAGAATTCCGATATCTTTTCGGGGAAATGATTACAACAAAAAAGAAATTCATACAAAGTCAGCAAAGATGGTCATTATGGTATGTTACAAATTGATTTGCCTTAACTTATCGGTCATCACAAACTTACAAACTTTTTGCTAAACAAGGAGAATCAGTTGTGCGAGATCTAAAAGCAGATGACGACTTTATAGATTTGGTAACAAAGCGTTACAATAATAAAAAAACATACTCGAAGCTTTCCCAAACTGCTTTTAAAAAACTGACAGAATTATCTGATTTGCCAATTCATAAAATTTCTTCAAAGTTTAAAAAGATTTTAGGAGGCTGCGTCGAATATTACAATAGCCCTGTAGCCCTGATGATTTGGTTACTGATCTTGAAACAGTATGTGGGAGTATTGAATCGGGAAATAATAGTCCAGAGTTAATAAATAAAGGTAATAAATAAAGGTATCAGCATAATTGACGAGAATAGTTATTTTTTAAATATTTCATTTAATCTAATTATTATTATAATGAAAGAAATTAAAAGCAAGGAAGAATTAATTAGTTACTTGACGCGACTTGCCGCTGCATACAGACTTCGGGGATTTCTTTATTTACACTGTCCCGTTTTATTGGAATGACAGTAGGGTAAGCGTGAGTTTGGTGCACCCTAGAACCTGGTTTAAACCCCCCAGCGGTATTTTTTTGCAACTGACCGTTCGAACGCGGTAGCCCTATTGTCAACCCTTTTGTGTTTGTGACGTCATATGCTTTTATTCTTTGTTAACATTGCTATTCATGTTTGTCCTTTTGCGTGTATTTGGGTTTACTCGTGCCCTCAATGGTTTTTCTCTTGTTGCGGCTTCTGTCAAGCCATTGAGTACCTTCTTTGTGGCTTTCTATGCATTTGGTTGTTGGTATTTATATACGCTGGTTTTGAAGCAGTATAGCTATTGGTAACCCTAAAAAATCATACACAGAAGCATATCAAAAGCATATTGATTGTAGTTACGGCTACAAAGATGTTTTTTGTAATGAGGCTAAATATTCCAAACCTACTTTTTAGAAAACTGATAGAGGAAGAAAAACGGTGCCAAAAAAACATGAATGCATATTTTAAGAAATATTTGACGATGACAGTAGAAGAAAAATTTCAGAGCATCTGAAAAATGCCACACTTTACATGACATGTGACAAGGCAGGTAGAGATCATTGCCATATGACCGGAAAGTTTAGTGGACGTGCCCATAATACTTGTAATCGTAATTTTAAACTAACCAAAAAAATACCCGTAGTGTTTCATACCTTAAGAGGCTATGATTCCCACTTCATAATGCAGCACATCGGAAATTAAAAACAACAACAATAAATATTATACCAAATAACATGGAAATGTGTTAGGACAAAATTTAGTGTTTATCGATAGTTTCCAGTTTATGTCGCAATCATTAGAATACTCTGGTGATAAGTTGGAACTAATAAAGATAAAAGGTGTTTACCATTATGATTATATGAATAGCTTTGAACGCTTCAAAGAAAAACAACTATCCAAAAAAGATATAGCTTTTACTTCCAATTAAATGACGAACACATCTCAGATGCAGATTATGAACATGCTAGTACGCTAGTAAAATATGGAAAATGATATATAGGGTCCTATAGAAACCACAGCGTCCGAACGCAATGGCATCGTAGGTCCGCACTGTACTGTAAACAAGGACTAGAAACTACAATGAAAGAGACAAAAAACAACAGAAAGGGTGGTGACACATTTAAGATTAAAACATGGTAGAATAGCATGATCTGTTTTTGAAAAGCGATGTTTTGCTGCTGACTGATGTGTTTGGAAATTTCAGAAAAATGTGTTTTGAGTACTACGAGATCCTTGCCATTACTTCAGCAGTCCTGGACTGGCTTGGGGTTCATGTCTTACAATGACTGGAATTAAACTTGATTTTATTACCGATATCGATCATTACCTGTTGATAGAAAATTGACTAAGAGGTGGTGTAAGTTCCATAGCAACAAGATATTCAAAAGCTAACAACAAATATATGGAAATCTACTAATGTATTTTGATGCTAATAACTTGTATAGGTGTGCTATGTGTCAACCATTACCAACTGGTAACTTCAAATGGGTTGACAAATTCGACAAAGGAAAATCAAATTATATTGCTGAGTGTGATCTCGAATATCCTAAAGAGCTGTATGACTTGTGTTTGCGTGTTTGTTTCTGTGTTTTGTGGTTGACTGTCCTCCTTGAATGCTACTTTCCTGTCCGATCTTTTTATATTTCTTTTTTGCATAATGACTACCCTCTCGCTCCAGGAACTTTGGAAATAAAAGACGAGTGGTTATCAGAATATTGTAAAAACTTGAAGAAGTTTAATTTGGGTCCAAGCAAAGTAAAGAAACTTGTCACAACATTAAAGGATAAAAATAAATATATTCCACACTGCAGAAATGTAAAATTGTATGAAAAGTTAGGGCTAAAGTAAAGAAAGTACACAGAATACTCCTGATGAGCCGCAATGTTTAAAAGTGTACATATACTTCAATAATCTAAAAAGGACAGATGGTAAAAATGCTTTCGAAAATGATTTCTTCAAGCTTATTAATGATTCAGTTTTTGGCAAAACCATGGGAAACCTGAGAAAAATAATTAATTTAACAATCGATGAAGAGGTCTTCTTAAAATATGCAGCAAGACCATCATTTATTTCTTGCAACATGTTCAGCAAAAATGTATTTGACATTAACAGGATAAAAATAAAAAACAGACTGTCAGTATGTGTATTCTGGACTGGTCATAATACTTAATGTATGATTTCCACTACAATTATACTAAACACAAATATAATGAAAAAGCTAAGCTGCTGTTTACTGACAATGACTCACTATGTTATGAAATTTAAACAGAAGATGTGTATGCTGATCTTTTCAAAGACAGGGAACTTTTTGACAACAGTGATTATGACCCTAAAAGCAAATTTTATTTTGATAAGAACAAAAAGGTTATTGGTAAAATGAAAGATGAAGCTTGTGGTGCACAAAATCGTAGAGTTTATTGGATTGAGAAACAAATCATACTCTTACATTTTGGCTAATAATACTGAAACAATAAATGAAAAGGTGTCTACAAAAGTGTTGTTAAAAAACACATGATAACTACAAAACACATTTCATTCACTGCAACAGAAGCTCACCATAAAATTAAAGTTATCAGATCTAACAAACATTTAGATGGATTTGAAGAAAATGAAATAAATCAATAAAAATGCTTTGTCTGCATATGATGACAAAAGGTACATATTAGACAATGGCCAAGATACGTTAGCATATAAATAGTAGCCGCGATGAGGATGATTGCCCTGTTCCTTCCGACTTTGCTTGATCGCTTTAAACATATGTAAATGGGTCGGGTAGGTACTTCGACGCTCCGAAGATACTTGACATTGTTTTGTAAACATGTTGGAACGTTGCCATTTGGACTTGGAACATGAATAGCAGTTCTTGGAATTTATTATCCACTTCCGTCTTATTGCCACTTGCATTGCCGACAATCATTTCGCCAGGATTTGGGGTAATATTGGTTTGCTAATTTTGTTTGCTGATTGGAAACCTAGCTACGAGTAGTATAGAAACTGAGGGTTCTGGCAAAGGTTTTCCTTGAGGATTTTGCATTACTAGTTTAACATTTGTTGGCTATTATTGTCAAAGCAATATGACATTCTGGTTTGAAACTGGCTGGAAGTTACTCTGACAGTTTTCTAAAACAGATTTAAATTTGGGTTGCAAAGAAAAATACAAATATCGGACAGGGAGAGCAGCATTTAAGGACGACAGTCAACCACAAAACACAAAAACAAACAGGCAAGCAGACAAACGACATCACAAACACAAAAGGGTTGACAATAGGGCCACCGCCTTGGAACGGCCAGTGGCAACAAAGGCCACTGGGAGTTTAAACAGGTTCTAGGGTGCACCAAACCTCACACTTGCAAGCTGCGGGAAGCAAATTTGATGTTTTTTTCAGGGGTGGGGTGGGGGGTGGGGGGGGGGGGGGTGATGAGTGGGGTGCCAGAACCCACAGTTTTTATATTACTTTCCTCCAATCATTCCCTCGTCTCCTCACTGTAAAGGGCACATACATGTCTAGCATTTATCTCTTTTTAAGTGTTATGGCATGTTGTTCCTTTAATTTTGATAAATGAAGTGATCTTTCTCTGATTTTGTTTGTAATTTTCGCCCATATTTCGTGTGCGACAAATATATCTTAGACTATGCCTTTTTAAAATACATTTAGCCATGCGGCGGCTGTGATGCTAAAGGTTGGAACACGTGCTGGAGATGTCACGGGAGGGGTAAAAACCGATGCTTCCTGTGCGGCGGAAAGGGACATTCATACGTCACTAGAGATGGACGTCGTAGGCGACGGGATTGCGGAGCATGCGTCAGAGGATGGTCCAGGTAAGAGCGTGCGTTTCTTCTTTTAGCTTTCCTTGCCGAAGCAGAGCTTATGGGATGGCGAGTTGTCCATCGTCCGTCGTCTGTTAACTTTAGCGTTGTGAACACGATAGGGCTTTCATTATTAATCGGATCTTTACCAAACATTATCAGGGTCTTTATATCAATGAAATCACAGGCAACAGATCGGATTAGTTTCACCGGAGTTATGGCACTAGATTTGCTGAAAAATGCCATTTTCGGCCTTATGAGCACTCTAGCACCTTCATTTAGTATTTGTTCTTTACCAAACTTGGACAGATTGTTATTATCGATAAAATCTCGGACAAATAATTCGAAAACCAGCCAGATCGGATTAGTAATACCCGATTTATGGCCTTTGTTTTACTGAAAAATGTCATTTTCTTCTTTGTGAAAGTCTAGCACCTTCATTTATTAATTTATCTTTTCCAAACTTGCACAGATTGTTTTAAGGATTGTTTTTCATTTTTTCAATGAAAAACAATCCATATAATTACAAACTTATATCAATGATAATCTTTACTGACCGTCCATTATATTTATCATGCCCAAGTAAGCTCAAAGTGAAATTAATTTCAGTTGAACCGATCAGCCAAATCACAAATTTTCAAATTTGAAATCTACTCCGCCCAAAGTTATAGGCCTAGACTTTAATTATATATCAATAAAAGCTCTGACAAGTTCGAAAACCAGCTAGATCGGATCTGTAACACCAGAGTTATGGCCCTTGATTTGCTAAAACATGTCATATTCTGCCCTGTGAACACTCTAGCACCGTCAGTTATTACTTGAGCCTCACCACAATTTCATAGATTGTTAATACCAATAAAATCACAGACATGTTCGAAAACCTGTTAGATCGGATCAGTAACACCGGAGTTATGGCCCTTGATTTGCTAAAACATGTCATATTCTGCCCTGTGAACACTCTAGCACCGTCAGTTATTACTTGAGCCTCACCACACTTTCATAGATTGATAATACCAATAAAATCACAGACATGTTCGAAAACCTGTTAGATCGGATCAGTAACACCGGAGTTATGGCCCCTGTGTTACTGAAAAATTCCATATTTTGCTTTGTGAACATTCTAGCACTTGATATTTACCAAACGTGCACAGAATATCGATGAAAGCTCGGACAGGTTCGAAAACAATCCAGATCGGATTGTGTAACAGCAGAGTTATGGCCCTTGTTTTACTGAAAAATGCCATTTCCTTCCTTTTGACCACTGTAGCACCTTCATTTATTATTTGATCTTTACCAAACTTGCACATATGGCTATATCAATAAAAGCTCAGATAAGTTCGAAAACCAAATAGATCAAATCAGCAACACCGGAGTTATGACCATTGATACAGCGAAAGTTTGCAGCGATGATCGGTATCAAGCCTAGTTGTGCATATCGTCACTGTGTTCCGGTTGAATGATTTTGGCAGAGTTATGACCCTTTAAAGGTTTTAATACACACAATTTGTTCGGACTAGTTCTCCTGAACCCCTCGTCGAATTCTAACGAAACTTTGCAGGGATGATCAGTACTAAGCATAGTTGTGCATATCATCAGCGTGTTCCGGCTGTAATATATTTGGGCGAGTTATGGCCCTTTATAGGTTTAATACACAAACGTTGTCAGGACTAGTTCTCCTGAACCCATGGCTGGAGTTCAGCGAAACTTGACAAGGTTGATCAAGCCTAGTTGTGCATACCGTCGCCGTGTTCCAGTTGAATGATTTGTTGGTGGAGTTATTTGCCATTTAAAAGTTTTGATATACAAACTTTGTCGAGATTAGTCGCTTCTGAACTCATGGCTGTATGTCAGCGAAACTGTTTAGGGATAGTACCAGGCCTAGTTGTGCATATCATCGCATGTTACAGTTTAATGAATTTTGACGGAGTTATGGCACTTTAAAGTTTTTAGTACACAAACATTTTTCAGACTAGTTCTCCTGCACCCCTGGCCGGATTTCAACGAAACTTCGCAGGGATAATCAGTACCAAACCTAGTTGCGAATATCATCGCCGTGTTCCGGTTGAATGATTTTTGACAGAGTTATATCCCCTTATGTACATTATTATCCGGACTAGTTTTCCTGAACCCCTGACTGGATTTCAGTGAAACTTGGCAGAAATGATCAGTACCAATATAGATATAAAAATCGAACAGGAAAAATAGCATTCAAGGACGACTGTCAATCAAAAACACACTCAAAAGCCGAGTTGCGCATATAGATGTCGTGTTCCCACCACAGACTCCATATAGCCAATAGAGCGATACAGGCCCTTCTGGGCCTCTTGTTTTGTTTTTGTTTTAAAAACAGGATCATAAACAGCTTTATTTCTCATATGCATTTTCTCACCAATTTTTTGAATTTTATCTAGTTTTATCATTGACCTTTATGTAATACATATATATATATGTGTAATTATATTTGTCATCTTTTGTAGACTGTATTTTAGTCAGCAGTTCATACAATCCAAAGCTACATACTATCAACATACATGTAATTGAAATGAACATTACAACGAATTTAAGTTAAGAGTAAAACAAAAAATGATATAATTTTTTTATTGAAGACTGCATGAGCCCATGCTAATGTCACACATTGAGAAGACAGCAACAGAGATGTAAATGTGTTTGCCATGTGGGTTTGGATGAAGTAAACTTTATTCGTGCATACCGGATATGGTTATCCGCTTTTTACATGGGTGATGGAAAGCCTGATCTTACACATAAAGGTCACGGGCTGATATCAACAATGACAGTCGCATGACGTCATTGTGTAATGCGACTGTCATTGTGTAAACAAACATGTACAACTCTAGTAGCTGGCGATGCACAGAATGTAAAGGGTATGCAAGAAAGATAACCAATCATGGTTGTCCTGTTCAGATAGGGAAATTGTAACCCTCGGTATAACTGTATTAATCGGAACCTTGGCAGAACCTCGGTTCTGGTAAAAATAATTATACCTTGTGTTGGAATTCCCGATTTCCACCGGATATCCATGAAATATTCATATATTGAATTCATTACACAAACGTCATTTATGTAATTGTTTTATTGTCTCGATACTTTTCTCTATACACCTATCTACTTTCTGTTGATCTCAGTGGTTAGACTTCATCCAACTGAATGACTATTGACCGAGCACTGAGCTATTGAGCGAGGCAGTCGAGGAACATATGTAGATTTAAGAGTTGTTTATTACATAATCTCCTATATAAATTACGTGTCAATAGCTTTGACTATATGACCTGTTTGTTATACATATTTTAAAAGTCAGTAAAAGTATTTGCCCTGGGTGAATGGAATAGTTCATATGATACTTTCATCTCGGGATGATGCTATTGACTCGAAAAGAAGACTATTTACCCGAAAGAGAACTGTTCACTCGAAAGTCTAGTTTAAAACCAGTTTTCAAGTCAATAGTTCATATAATTAATTTGCATGTCATCATTTCACAGCCAATCGGAAAATATATTCTCAAACGATATATGTCATCGCTATGGGTGCGAATCCCACTGTGAACTCGGCTTGTTAGAAAGTGTCGCTTCTTACAGATGGCGAGGAGATATACAGTACCCAGAAATAAGACCATCATACATAGCCTAGAATGTGCTGGGAAATGACGTTAGTCCTAAACACCAAACAAACTAACAAATAAATCTGAAACAAAATATAACAATGCATGCAATATATTGTTTTCTGCTGTATGACTACATTTCCTTTAATGGAATGGGTTGACAGATGATACAGTCTTTAAGAATGGGTTAGCGGGTACACAAACTTTTTACTGAGCATCAGTATTGCAGTCTTTTTTTTTTTTGCTTTTTGTAGAGGTGGGTTAGGAATCTGCATTACCCTGCATCCCCTCCAGCCCCCACCCCTCCCTCATTTCAACGTTGACAGATATGACACGGCACTGGTAAAGTTAGGCCTATGCATTAACACTAGATCTAATACTGACACATAGAAACAGGTCTGCATTTAACCCAGATGTTTGTGTCTGTCCAATACGTATCCGATGACGTCATTTTTCGTTGGAATCTAAGTCATGATCATAGCCTATGAACCATGTTCGCGCCTATTGGATAGTGTTCCTGTACATCGGAAATTAATGTAAAAATAATGGAGACAATATAAAGTTTACCCCGCTTTACATGAGCAATATGCATCAGTTTTAATTGTTCTGGTTTTAAATGTTGGAGTTATCATGTTGTTTGGTATTTAAAAATGTTCTTGCAATGAACACAATTACATAAATGTTTAAAAATAAGGTTTCACAAAAAAAAATACGCTTGGCTAAATTACTTGTTCAAGTGGTACGTCCTTTGACATAAAATGCACTTTAGTAGTAAGTAACTGGAAATAATAAAATTCTGTATTAAGTCTAAGTTTTGCGATGATGTTTTGGCTAACAGAGTCTTCAGGTATATCAGATCAGAATGGAAAAGTTTGTCGTGATGTTCTGTGAATAAAGAAACGGCAAATCTGAAATTAAAAGATTGTGGTGATGTTACGGCGTGCAATAAAAAAAATAATGGGATCGGTAAAATGTGTCGCAATGAAAGTGGCAAACAAAAAAACATGCAAGTAAGTTTGTGGTGATGTTATGGTGAACGTTTCAAATAAATAAATGTTTCCGGCGAATGTATAGCTTTTTGGCGAGTTTGCGTCAAATTCGCCAAAGATTACCATAATGTTTGTGGCAACATCACCGCTAGTGGCGAACGTTGGCGAACAATTAAGAATAGTTATGGCGAACAAAATTGTTCGCTGCAAGCTTTCAGCAAACCTCATTTGGTAAGGAGGGTGCTTATGGACAAGTCAATATTTATCTGGGCATTGGGAATGGTGCAAAATGGCATGGGACAGGTACTTTTTTTATCGCGACAAACCATGGGACGATACCCTTTTTTTCGTTTGCTTGCCATTGGACATACATTTTTTTTATATAACATTTTTATTTGCACCGGTCCCAACCCGCCTATAAATATTGCCTGGTCCCTTAATCGGAATCTCGGCAGATATACCACGGGTTGGAATTCTCAGTCTTTACCCGATACCCATTTATCATTCGTATAATATTAAATGATATAAAAAAACACTCTGTACAATAAAGCACTGCGCACTTTTGAAACGTTTTCTGTTCTACACAGATGCTGGACCTGTGGCGGTGACGGACGAATCACGTGTATAGAGTGCGAAGGTTACCGGAAGCTTAGATGTTACATTCAACTGAAGGTCACATTGTAAGTTTATGCTGTGTAAGACAGAACTAACATGAATATAAATATGTACAGCTCAGTAAGTGTGCCTGATGTCTCCACCAGGATTCGAACCTGGGTCTCTATTCCCGAAGAAAAAGGATGTTGCCTTGCACCACAGAGATTTTTCAGCAGCACAAACCAAGTGTTGAAATATAAAAACAGATCCACAAACGTTTATTAATTACATTTATTTGCAAACCACCACCCACTTCTTCATATTAATGCAGCTTATTTAATAAGTGGTGAAGAGCAGTAAAACGCAATATCATTCGCTTTATTTACAGCATAACGACCTTAACACATGTCTAAAACATGATAAAAGCTTATTAGAGACAACATGAGCAAAGCTACAATAAGGTCGAATGACCTGGGTACGAAAGCAAGAATTTTTCAAAGGCCTCGTTTTTTTAATATTAAAAACACCTTTTTAAGCCCGGTTTCTTGCTGAGATCCTTTATCTAAATTGTTCTACATAACATTCCACCAATGGGATGGAGTATCTGGGCACACAACATTGAAAAACTGATTTTTTTCTAATATTCGAAAAATGCTTGGGACGGAAGTAATTTTTTTTTCAACCGCCTCAGTTTTGGTTTTCGAGGGTATTTTCCACTAGATTTCCTGTTGATACAATGTGAGATAAATATGTTTTTATTGAATTCCAGCAAGGAAATAAACAATACATGGGTTAATGCCAAAATATTTGGGGTTTTCTTCTCAAGTTAATTTTACCGTAATGCAAAATTTCCGTTGACCGGCGAATTCTGGAATTAAAAGAGGGAACATTAACCCAGAAAGGAGGGAAATATTGTGTGCCAAGTTGAACTGAACAAATCTGAATCGAGGAGGAATTGAAAATCACTTACCTTCATTTCAAAACCATGTCCGAAATGCTTTAAAAATTCCCGATATTGAAATTCAATATGTCGGCCTTGATTTATGGAGTACTTTATACTAATGACGTCATTATGCAAATGAGCTAGCGTAGTGATACACTTTAAGTTGCCTGTCTCCTATTTGTGGTTTTATTACTATAGACGGCCCCCAGCATAAAAAGCTTATAAAAATCTCTGTAAACTTATGCAGATTTTGTGAATCATATTGTTGTTTGTTAGCTCACGGGTGAATTATTGTGACCACTCTTCGTCCGGATGCACAGATTCCATAAGATCTCGTTCGAATTCAATAATGGGTCAGATCAAACCAGTAAACTAGAGTTATGGCCCCTGAATTAGCAAAAAATGCAGTTTTTAATCTTGTTTACGTGATAGAGGCCACATTTCTTGAGCAATCTTAACCAAACTTGCACAGATTAAATAGGACCATAAGATCTCGGACGAGTTCGATAATGGGTAAGATCGGACTAGTAACACTAGAGTTACGGACCCTGAATTAGCAAAAATGCAGTTATACATGTTTTTTTAACACGAATTTAAATTATTATTATTTTTTGTTAAACGCCGTGTTGGATGTGACAAAACTTAGCCAGAAGCATTGGTGTGATGTCTAGGTGTGCATATTGTGTTTTTCCCAGTTCATTGATTTTTGGATGAAGTTACGGCCCCTTGACATATTACTTTACATTTCTTTTTGGCGTTACTTCTAAACGCCTTGTCGGATTTCGACGAAACGTGGCAGGAAGCATCGGTAAGATGTCTAGTTTTGCATATCGCGCTTTTGTTCCGGTTAGCTGATTTTTGACGGAGTTACTGCCCTTTGACATGTTTACTTTAAATAGCTTGTCGGCGCTAATCCTCCTAAACTCTACAAAATGTGGCAGGAAGCATCAGAATGATGTCGTTGTGCAAATCTTGGACACGTTCGAAAACCAGCTAGATCTCGTTAGTAACGACAGAATTATGGCCCTTGATTGAAAAATGTATATTGTATTTTTTTATTGTTAAATCTGTGACTACTTCATTTTTTATCTGATTTTGACCAAATTTGTTTAGAATGTTAATATCAATAAAAGCTTAAACAAGATGCCTAATTAATATCCATCCATATACACCCCACATCCATTTTTATGAAATCTCATTCATAGAAGAAAGTGGAACAAATTAAATAATACACATGCCAGACTAGACTCAGCAGACTTATTGCCCATGATTACCAGGTGAGCGATCTAGGACCATCCTGCATCCTGGCCCTCTTATCTTATTTTCTCATAGTGTGTTTGATGTTCTCACTGTATTGTATATGTATTGTGTGTAGGCTATAAACGTTGTACTAAATGTATAAAGAAACTAACCCTCCAAAAAACGGCAAAACCCTATCCAGGTGTTCAGGTCAAATAATAATGTATATGTGCAGTTTAAAAGTATAGGATTTTTCACGGGTTCTTAAAAAATACGTGAATGAATATGCGTAAAATGAATTATGAGTTTGTAACCCATAATTCAACGCTCCAGCTTTTGTGTTTGGACTGTCTTATTAAAGCCGTTTATATTCTGTGACTGTCTAAAGAGTTTGGATTCTCAAGAATATGTACGGTATATATATACCTCTTCGTCAGTAGGTTTAGAAACGGTGTACACATGTTGTAAAATGTGTCCGTTGTTAGCGGGATAGCTACTTAATGCTGAATAAAGTTGTTTGTATTGTTTACAACGATTAAGATGTGAATTATATCCTCGGAACCACGAACGATTAAAAGTGTATTTATCAGTGCAGTATCAATGTATACCAATGTCACCCAGTGCATATTGATACAGAACACATATTTATCACGTTTGTCTTAATTATTAATTTGTATCATCGATTCCAGGTAGATCAGTGTTTAATAATTTGTTCGTTCGTTTGTTCGTTGGTTTGTTCATTTCTTGGTTGGTGGGATGGTTGGTTTGTTGGTTGTTTGGTGTGTTGGCTGGTTGGTTGGTTGGTTGGCTGGCTGGCTGGTTTGTTCGTTCGTTCTTTGTTCATTCATTCATATATTTAGTACTTATTAATTTATTAATTCATTCATTTATAAATTAATTACTCATTTCGGCACTTGTTTGTTTAATAGGCTTACATATGTGGGGACATAACTCAATACAAAAGCATTATATTTTTATGTCTATATGTATCTATAATAACAGCAAGAACCATGATGACGACTACATTTTGGAAACCACCGACATGCCCGACGAACTTATTAGAGATGTTGGCGGTACACCTATTTACCAGGACATTCAGCTACTGGTAGGTTCATTCGCACGTTTAGCTTAAAAAAAAAAGTGTTTGTTTCCGCTAACCCGACCGACCCTATTATTTAGCCGCCGATCCTAACATTTTTTATCAAAAAAAATAAATAAATAAAAAGCTGAACCCATGAAGCAAGGTTTCTTATGGAGATAAAAAATAAAAATCCTCCAGTGACATTTGAACCCACGACCCCTGGGGTTTCCAGTGTACATTACCAAATATTGAAAAAAGGCCATAACCATGTATTATCTATCTATATATTAATACCTTCCCCAGTATTTTTATCATATTGAAAGTGTTTTTTCATTAACAAAAAAATGTCATTAATAATAAAAAAAACTAAACAAAAAAAGTTTTGCCTAGCTACCTACCCTATTTTTTTTGAAACCGTTAGCGGAAACAAACCATTTTTTTGGCATTAAACAACTATTTAAGCATTTGGCATTTAGCATTTGGAAATCAGCAAAAGACGATTCGCAATAAACAAATGAGAATTTAATACGCTGCATGAAAATTGGCAGCTAGCAATAAACAAAGAGCAGTTAGCAACACAATATGACCAATAGCAAGGCACAACCGGTATTCAGTAGTTGGCGGCCCGTCGTTAAACGAAGACAACATTTAAACCAATAAAATTAACGCTCATAAACACATTTTCGGTTTAGTTTGAATGTCTATGTAGCTCAGACAATGTCGTTTTTTATGTCATGATTTCTGTGCCGTTTTAGGTGTGGCCTCTCCAGTCGTATCCAGTCAAAGAAGTAAACGAAAACTCCCTCCGCTTGGTAAACGAACATAAAGGCAAATGGCCAAATGAAAAGATTCTTAGCCAGGTAACCAAACGGCGATGTCAGGAATCATTTTGCCACGTTTAATTCTATCATTGATTGTAGCGTGTAGGAAGGAATACCTATTATGGCTTCGCATCTGCCAGTTCTCTCTTGAACAACGTTAGCTTTGATGAGCATGACACTGTGTCTTAACATATTTTAGTTCAGGATGATAGCTTTTTTTTTTTGCTTTTGGTTTTAAAAGACATATTAACATTTTTTAATATTATATATACATTTATTGAAAGAACATGGATGTTTTAATTAAATTATTTATATTATTTCCCTACACTGGATATCTCTTTCGTATTTAACAGAGGCAAATACTGCGAGGAGTTCCTGTGACGGAGGTCGATTACGAATGGAAAGACGTAAAAACGCGGTTCTGGGTTTACGGCAGCGAACGGAAGGTGTACGCCCCTGACTACCCTCAACAATGCTGCTGCGGATGCTCCATTATATAATGATGGCGTTGTTGGCGTGTCAATGTGTAGTGCTGCGAGATACAAAGAATTGCTGTGGATATTCGACTATGTATAAATGCGGATGTTCCATTATATAGGACACGCCTAGTTACCAAGTGTTATTCACGGGTCGAAATGTAACATATGTTAATGAATATTGTTCAAGAAGTTTCATGATGGAGAACTTGAATGATGGAGAACTTGAATTATCTGGACATATTGACGTCAGACACGTTTCGTATTAGCTACTGTTTCACCTTGTATTTTGTTTTGACTGCACACTTTCTTTTCGCAATGAATACAAATAAAAATACAAAACGAAACGGTAAGAATAGCTAGAGACGCTACTGAACTAGTATCCATCCACAAGCTAAATCAAGAACCATGTTGGGGGAAGTCTTGAATCTCGTCCAAGTAATCATAAGCTTATACCTTTACACAAAATGATCAACCATGTTACTCCTCCACACCTTTCCAATTTAGTTCAAACACTTTTCAGTGAATCATCTAGGTACAATTCAAGAAATGCAACTTTCTTATAAACCCCTAGACTGGCTATGTCCTTATGCTTGTTCATGTTGATAATATTTGAGACAACTCAAGCTATCATCAAATAAAATAATCCATATTAAGTCCCCTTTGAATTATTGGCTTCATACATAAGTAGTACGGAACTGTTCAGAACAATACTGATACTCTTTTTTCAGGATTTAAGATTATACTTTGATTCTGATTAAACTAAACTATAACCACAAACGACACCCAGTCTAGTAAACTATAACCACTGAGACGACATCCAGTCTAGTAAACTATAACCACTGAGACGACATCCAGTCTAGCAAACTATAACCACTCAGACGACATCCAGTCTAGTAAACCCCAACTCTACAACTGATCACCTCAACCCATTATCACATGGACACAACCTATATAAGCGTACCATCAAGAAATCTGCTGAATACATGCCAGTCTGCGAATCAAAAATAAATAAATATACTGCCAGTGCAGATGACCAAGCCTTATTGACGACCTTGTAAAGCGTGACAATAAATCATGTTCCGTCCGGGGTTACTCATATTGGGCCCTGTTCCATTGGTTAGATCACTTACATTGTCCTTAATGGAATTGTTCAAACGGCATAAAAATTATACACAATAACGATTTAACATGCATTATTTAATCACTTATTTCGCGTCCTAATTTAAATATATTTAAATATCTTGTCTTGTCGTGAGCTCAGTGGTTTATTCCCTTATTGCTCTGGCGTCTGCCAAGTCAATGAGTACCTTCTTTGCGGCTTTCTAGGCTATTGTTTTGTTTGTATTTATATATACACGAGCAACTTTGTGTTTTACTTATAGCGCCTATTAATGCTGCCCTGTTGGTTAGCGAATAAATATATAGAAGGGGCTTATATATAAACTCGTCCAGACTATCTCGAAGCCGAAAAGTTGCAAAACCGAAGACGAAATGTCGAAGGCGAAAAGTCACAAACCCTAAAAGTCGAAGGCGAAAAGTCGCAAGTCGAGATTAAGTCAAATCAAAGAGTTCAGCTATTGCTCGAAAGCAAGGCTATATTTTATAATGTTATAGTATTGTTGATGTTTTTTTAGTTTGTTTGTTGTTGTTTTCTTTTAGAGGAGATATTTAATTGGTTATTTCAATTTTGAAAACAATAAGCACCTCCTGTCGGTGCAGATGCTCGAATTTCAAGGCTTTGTTTATTAATTAGGAAACTATGTTGAATATTGCTTAATTGCGTAACAGAATTATTACACTTGTTAACCATTATATAAGTACAAAAGGGGCCATAATTTTACTAAAATAAAAGCATGAGTTATCGAACCTGGCTGTATCATATTTTCTAATAATGCCAAATACGTATGTAAAGTTTTAATCCATTATTAAAAGCAATATCAAAAGTATAAGCGTGTGAAATTCCAATGCATTGTGTAAAGTAGTTTCGGAGATACACGTTTACATACAAACTTTAACCGATTAGTTTAAGCACAATAGGGACCATACTTTTGTTAAAATTAAAGCACGAGTTATAGAACCTTGCTGTATGAAGATAAAGCTTACATACAAACTTTAATCCGGACGCAGACGGCGACTCAAACGCAGACGACGACGATCAAGTGATGACAATAGCTCTTTTATCCTTCGAAAAAGTCGAGATAATAAATGAGTTCAGAGCGTTTCTTTAACCTTAACATTGATGATTTGTAAGTCCATGTTATTTTGGTCAACCAACACAATTATTTTGTCCGTAATGTCTAATGTATGTTGTAATGTACTTTAAACGTGTATAATTTGAAGTTCCATGTAACATTTTATATAGCGTATCTTTGTCATGAGCGTGATGGAAGTATACTGACGGTCAATGAAAACACACCATTAACTCCATGTGTTTATGCTGTTGGATTATTCGCAAACCATTTGGAATGAAACTGCTGAATCAATATTTTTTATTGTTTAAAGTATTTAATATTGATACCTAACTTGTCTTACATGTTTTTGGCAGGCTTTTATGACAATCAGTTACGTAGTTATTTACCTTGTAATGTAACATTGTTTACTATGGATATTCATAAAAAGAAAACTGTTCCTCTCAATTTCAAGCAGCATTAATCTTTCTCGGAATAAATTCCGTTTGGTTTTACTGGCCTTTTTATTGTTTGACGTCTGACAGTATTATGACATGCATGTTTTCGAGAAAATGATTTCTTTGTGCGATATAACTGCAGAAAACCGGAAATGTACATGCATTTCGTAACACCGATGTGGAATACAGTAATCCAGATATGCACGTACAATTATTACATGTCGACTCGTTATATGGACTATATCATATTTTATCCAACATTCCTCAAATCCTAACGTTTTAAAGGATTTGTTTTGTGGTTTGTTTGCATTGACCGTGAGTATATTATACCCCAAAATGTCCCCTTTATATATAACATGCCCCGTTATTACAATAGATAGTCTAGTGGGTGAAATAAGCCTTACTAAGAAGAAACGCAGTACATATAGAGTATGCTCAACGTATAGAGAATAATTACCTCCCATGTTAACACATATATACATTTTGCACAAAAATGAAAGTAACTTACCCATTATATTTCATTGTGAATAGTATCCCAGTGTTCATAAACCACTGTAGGTAAAGTACGAATCGAGTTTGAGTCGGTTGGTAGATGGTCATACTACACCAATTCATTTTCCATAGGCCTACCTTATAGCTCTAAGATCTGTACTGAGTTGCCTAATGTAGGAAGCTATATTTGTTATTACTTGTTTTGAAAGACCTATCTTAGTTTTATCATAAAAAAAATAATTAACCATATGTTGAATATGTTTTGAAAAAGCTGTTTGGGTCGTATGGTGCTGACCCACCTACTTGCATGTAAAAAACATGAGGAAAATGTAAAATATTCTTATTTTTTTGATTATGCAACACATTATGAATACATTGCACAAAAGTTCAATTTTAATTTTTTAGCAAGATTTTTTGGTTTGTTTACCTTGTTTACCTTGTTAAGAGATTCTGTGTAATAGCTCCGAATTTACCCTGGAACTTTTTCCCTGCCCGCTGATTGGTTGGTAATTGGTGTAGTCTGATCTAAAGAGACATTGAAACCTGACTGAAGTTGTTTTTTTTCTGGCTAAATTGTTTGATACATTCAATCTGAGAAAAATGATGTCATTCTTTTTTAGAAAGAAATCCTTTTCGACAAAATATGAGGGCTTAAAAGAGCTTCGGCTAAAGCAAAATGCCTTCAGTTTTTACGCGTAAATCCAGAATCTTCAAAATGCCATATCTCGACAACCGTTCCAATATTTTGCTTCAAATAAAGTGATTTTAAATTGATTTCATCAACAACATGTGATTTTCAACCAGTTTAAGATATCATGAAAATAATATCTACTCAAAAATGATATTTGTGATTTTCAGGGGTCAAAATAGCAGATTTTACCATAAAACGCCACTGTTTTTGTATATATTTAAAATCTGCCTTCAAATGAATGAATTAACATTATTTAGCAGTTTCTATATGTGAAACCATCAAGAAAATGCAACCTTTTAGTTTAAAAATGACAAAAAATAATTCTGAGGCTATCCTCCCCAACTCCATTTTAGGGCCATGCCATGTTTTACAATATGCTCATTACACAAGATTGGCTGTAACTGTACTGTTTATTGTATTTTTTTATTATATATTGTATATACCATCTTTACAGGTCATTTTCATGTAACCATGCAGCCAATAAGCACTGTTTAAAGTACAGATCCATGAAAATTTATTAAAATGAATGGGGTGGGGGAGAAAAAAACTTTTGAAAAACATACAAAAGGTCATATTTTTTGCAAAATAAATAATTTAATTTGTAAAATTTATTAAACCGCATAAAATATTTGCATATCGACACTAACCGTATAGAAGCGATGAACTCAAATCAGAGTTTACCTCAACATCTTTTTTAAAACAGACATAAGCGGCTTTTCGACATCTTTTTGGGCAGATGTAGATTGTCACTTTCTGACTTGTTTGCCAAACAATGTATGCAAAGCCCTCAGAAATGAATAAAACTTACTAGATATACCTTTAACTGTGTCAAACATGTGCATTACAGGCCAGTTGTGTATACTAGGTGTCAGGTATGGCTAATTTTGTGTCCACAACCCTTAATAAAAGAATTTAAATTACGTATGTTGCATCATAAAACTTTCAAATATTTAAAAACCATGAAAAGAGTTATAAGAAAAGTCAAAATACACCGTAATTCAACATTTCTCACACTTTCAAATCATTGTGTTAGAAAAAAAGTATGTCTACTTTCACTTTTACCCAATGCAGAATCTATCTTTAGGTCATACTACACCAATTCAGTTTCCATATGCCTACCTTATAGCTCTAAGCTCTGTACTGAGTCGCCTACTGTAGGAAGCTATATTTTTTATTACTTGTTTTGAAAGACCTATCTTAGTTTTATCATAAAAACAAAATTAACCATATGTTGAGTATGTTTTGAAAAAGCTGTTTGGGTCGGATGGTGCTGACCCACCTACTTGCATGTAGAAACATGAGGAAAATGTAAAATATTCTTATTTTTAGATCACCTGAGCCGAAGGCTCAAGGTGATCTATTGGGATCACTCTTCGTCCGTCGTCCTCGTCCGTCCGTCGTCGGCGTTAACTTTTCTTCAAACGACTTCTTCTCAGAAACTGCTTGGCTAATTTTGACTAAACTTCACACGGATGATCCTTAGATGAATGCTTTATAGATTTGTTAAAATTAGGTCAGCACAACATCCAAGATGGCCGCCATTATTATATATAATCGAAACCTTAAAAAATCTTCTTCTCAAGAACTGCTGGACAGATTTCAACAGTTTTTCTTTAAAAATTATTGCCAACGTCTAAACTATCAAGTTTGTTCAAATGAAGTTCCCGTGGTCAAAAATGGCCGTGCCCTGGGGGTCCAAAGTGTGTATATTGAGATTTTGCATGTTTTTCATAGACTTACATAGGACAAAACTTTAAAAAAACTTCTTCTCTGAAACCACAAGGCACAGAGCATTCATGTATTACATGTAGCATCAGCTTATTGTCCTCTACTAAGTTTGTTCAAATGGTGACCTTGGGGTCTAATTTGGCCCCACCCCCGAGGGTCTCAGTTTTACATAGACTTATATAGGAAAAAAATAAATTCTTCTCTGAAACTGCAAGAGCCAGATGTTGAATATTTTGTATTTGCTATAAGCTTACGGTCCTCTACCAAGTTTGTTCAAATGGTGACCCTGATGTCAAATTTGGCCCCGCCCCGGGGGTCACAGTTTTACATAGTCTTGTATAGGGAAAAAAATTCTCCTTCACCGAAACTACAAGAGCCAGAGGTTTAATATTTTGCATTTAGTATACGATTATGGTCCTTTACCAAGTTTGTTCAAATGACGTTCCTGGGGTCACATTTGGCCCCGCCCTGGTGGTCACAGTTTTACATAGGCTTGTATAGGAAAAAAATGAAAAAATCTTCTTCTCTGGAACTGCAAGAGCCAGAGGTTTAATATTTTGCATTTAGTATACGATTATGGTCCTTTACCAAGTTTGTTCAAATGACGTTCCTGGGGTCACATTTGGCCCCGCCCTGGGGGTCACAGTTTTACATAGGCTTGTATAGGAAAAAAATGAAAAATCTTCTTCTCTGGAACTGCAAGAGCCAGAGGTTTAATATTTTGCATTTGCTATAAGCTTATGGTCCTCTACCAAGTTTGTTCAAATTTGGCCCCGCCCCGGGGGTCACAGTTTTACATAGACTTATATAGGATTTTTTTTTAAAACAAATCTTCTCTGTAACTACAAGAGCCAGAGGTTTAATATTTTTCATTTACTATAAGATTATGGTCCTTTACCAAGTTTGTTCAAATGGTGACCCAGGGGTCACATTTGGCCCAGCCCCGGGGGTCACAGTTTTAGATAGGCTTGTATAAGAAAAAACTTAAAAAATCTTCTTCTCTGAAACTACAAGAGCCAGAGGTTGAATATTTTGCATTTGCTATAAGCTGATGGTCCTCTACCAAGTTAGTTCAAATGGTGACCCTGGGGTCAAATTTGGCCCCGCCCTGGGGGTCACAGTTTTACATAGACTTAAATAGGAAAAACATTCAAGTCTTCTTCTCTGGAACTACAAGAGTCAGAGGTTTAATATTTTGCATTTACTATACTCTTAAGGTCCTTTACCACGTTTGTTCAACGTTTTCCCCACCAAAGGGGTCGCATGTTTTACATAGACTTAAACTTAAAAAATCTTCTCTGAAACCACAAGGCACACAGCTCTCATATATTACATGTTGCCCTGGGGTCACATTTGGCCCTGTCCTAGGTGTTACACTCAAGCACCTTCATTTTGTATTTGATCTTTACCAAACTTTGTCATTGTCTTTATATCAATGTTGTTAACACAACAGAGGCCACATTTCTTGAACAATCTTAACCAAACTTGCACAGATTGTATATGACCATAACATTTCGAAGAAGTTCGATAATGTGCCAGTCATCAGGTGATCGATTTAGGGCCATCTTGGCCCTCTTGTTTTGATTAGGCAACACATTATGAATACATTGCACAAATGTATGATTTAACCTTTATATGTACTCTTTAAAAGTTGAATTTTAATCTTTTAGCAAGATTTTTTGGTTTGATTACCTTGTCAACCAATCAAAATTAAGAGATTCTGTGTAATAGCTCCGAATTTACCTGGAACTTTTTCCCTGCCCGCTGATTGGTTGGTAATTGGTGTAGTCTGATCAGATATCAACATGCTAGTTTGTAGACAGGCATATGATGGTTTGTAGATGTGGAAACCAATATTTGGCAAATAATAGTGATTTTACAAACTTATTCTCCATTACACTGTACACTACCTGTCTGTGTTTTACATTTACACAATGCATGAGACTTTCAAGTGACACTGCATGAAATAAGCGATTTAATCACAACTTAAATCTCAATTAAACTACACTTAAATTCCTAGTATAATGAGGTATTTAAATAACTTTAATTTCACCTTAAATTTCAGATTCAAATGCTTTAAATGGCATTTAATTTTTCACAAAATACCTGAATTTTGTTATAGTTTAAGTATGATTTAAACTCCTTTTTAATATGAAATTTAATGACATTTTATTGCGGGTAAATGTGGTGTAGGAAACACTGGTGTCTACTTAAATTTCACTTAAACGCCACCTTTATATGAAATTTAATGACCTTTTATTGCGGGTAAATGTGATGGAGGAAACACTGGTGTCTACTTAAATTTCACTTAAACGCCATTTTTATATGAAATTTAATAACATTTTATTGAGGTTAAATGTGATATAGGAAAAACTGGTGTCTACTTAAATTTCACTTAAACGCCATTTTTATATGAAATTTAATAACATTTTATTGCGGGTAAATGTGGTATAGGAAACACTAGTGTCTATTTAAATTTCGCTTAAAGGGACACTGTCCGTAAGTAAGCAGATATTGAGCATAACCAAATAACTGGCTGACTTTTATTCAGTGAAATGTATACATGAAAACATGAGGATAGACCCTAAGAAGTATGTAGGAATACATTCGTGAGTTTGAAAAAAAAGAAGTTTTAATTATTATATGTAAATAAAGTGGGACCCAAAATATTTACCTTTTTCTGCGATCACGTGACTGCCATTAGCGCATTAGGTTTTCACCACAGTATGTATTACGAAATATGTATAGCCCGCTTAGCTCAGTCTGGAGCGTTGTCGACCATTTACGCTCACACACACTATTATTACGGTGAGTGTAATTTTAGTTTGGGCTGCGAGTTCAAACGCACAAAGCGGATTTACTTTTTTTTGTACCGCGATCCGTTAAACAATCTTGCTTTTAATTAGTAAATATTCAATAATGTTTAGTGTGTAATGTTTGCGAACATAATTATTGTGTGTTTTATAAGCTAAAAGTTACGGACAGTGTCCCTTTAAACGCCACTTTTATATGAAATTTAATGGCATTTTATTGCGGGTAAATGTGGTGTAGGAAACAATGGTGCCTACTTAAATTTTACTTAAACGCCACTTTTATATAAAATTAAATGACATTTTATTGCGGGTAAATGTGATGTAGGAAACACTGGTGTCTACATGCATTTTACTTAAACTACACTTTTACATGAAATTTAATGACATTTTATTGCGGATAAATTTGATGTAGGTAACACTGGTGTCTGCTTAAATTTCGCTTAAACTCCAAGTTTGTAAGAAATGTAATGGACTTTTGGTTGAGCCAGGAGACTATGGACTTGCGTTTGAATTGCACTTAAACTCCAATTTTATAATACTGTAGCCAAACTTACGCAAAAGTAAGATTCATCTAAGCATAGACCCTACACTGCTTCATTTCCTATTATACATTTATATAATACTTGCACATATTCATGAATCATGTATAACATGATATATAGATATTAAACTATTTAGTATATTCCATGGGCACTTCAAGGATCCCCCTTTTGCCATATTCTAAATCACATTGTCCCAATGTTAGGTTTAGTTAGGTAGCACACAATCACTTGTGTTAATGTGATATTGTTCACATACCATTCTCAGTCAGTGTGTGTGTGTGCTGAACCATGGAACATGTATAGAACAGAACAGATTAGAACTGTTTTGTCGTAATACATCACCACTTACCGTGTTTATAACTGCTTCTCCAACCGGCTTAGCGAAGGTGTGAACATTTTCAAGTTCTAGATTATGTCTGTAACCAATAGTCATTGCATTTAAATATAAACTGCGTTTTTCTCTTTATTTTACACTAATGTCCAGTAGGACCCTGTACTGAATGCATATATTAATCATCATTTCAAATAATTATGCTAAAACACTATCGTCCAGAATTAAACTGTGATTGCTTTCCAACGAATGTCCTGATGTTGGAAGCGAAATATATAATACTGCAGCACAACCCACACACAAATTTGAAGACAGATTCATAAAGCATAGACCCGTTACTCTGCTTTATTTCCAATTATACATTTACATAATATAATACTTGCTTTATTGTTATAATACTATGTTTATAGCAATTCAATGCCATTAAATTCAGTATGAGATATAACTAAAATTAAGTATTCATTACATGTGCAACATGATGAGTCATTACATTTAATTTGAATTAAATTGTAAGCATGATATCTTGGCGTTACGCACTGTCTAGGAAACATATTGTGAACATTTAATTGCAATTAAATGCCATAAAATTCAATATAAATACCACATTTAAGCATGCATTCATTAAATGTGCAACATGATGTATTGTTACATTTAATTGCAATTAAATTCAATATGAGATTTTAAGTATTCATTATATGTGCAATGTGATGTGTCATTACATTTAATTTGAATTAATAAATATCATTAAATTTTAAGTTTGATATCTTAGGAGTTATGTTTTTTATATGGAATATCGTTACATTTATTTGCAATTAAATTCCACCAGTTTCCGAGTATGAAATACCACCTCTATATTTAAGCTATCATTAAATGTGCATCACGATGTATCGTTACATTTAATTGCGATTAATGCACTTAAATTCCAAATACAAGTTGCAAACGTGTACTCTACCTTTAAGTGTTATTTAATTACAACACTAAATCCCACACATGGAATTTAATGACATTTCAGCAAATTTAAGTATAATTATTGTTTGACGTCTCCATAACGTCAATGTTTTATCTCAAGGGAGTAATAATTCATATACTCCAGTGCAATTTACTGAAGATATTGTTGTTTCAACGCATATCACTCAGTGAAAGATTTTCAAGGCTGGAATAGACGAAAAGCAAACCAGACTTCCAACGATGTACTGGATTCCCAAATTACACAAACAACCATATAAATCCCGTTTTATTTACAATTCTAGTTTTTAATCTTGTCTAACTGTCGTTAAAGATCACGTTAAACAATATTGTGCTAAAGCTTATGAAAACTGTGGGATTTTTTTTTTTTTGGTCCATTAAAATTTCAGAAGACGTTTTTGATAAAATGTGGAATAAACGTCAAGCTATAAGTACTTATAATTTTTCTACATTATATACTTCTTTAGCACACCACCTTATCAAAGACAACCTTATTTCTCTCCTTCAAAATATGTTTGCTAGGGAAAATACTACAATTTTGGCTTGTAGCAATATTAAAGCGTTTTTTACTATCGGCAGTTTGGACAATTACACTATGTGGACTTGCCATGACGTTTGTGAATCACTTATTTTTCTATCAGATAATATATTTCGTCAGGTATGGAACTACCGTTTATAGACAAATTGTTGGTATCCCTATGGGTACGACCTGCGCACCCCCTGTCGCAGATTTGTTTTTATATTGCTATGAAACAGCTTTTATGTTGAGTCTTTCACCAGATACCCAGGCAGATTTTATTGAAGCCTTTAATGACTCCTTTGCTTGTTTTTGGGTTTACTGTGTTCTGTGAAAGCTGCATTTCCTGTTCGACTTTTATACTTATTTTGATTAAATCCCTTATTTTATGCAGTGTGACCACTTCGAGTTTGCGACTTGGAAATAACGCAGTTTATAAGGTAAGAACTTGTATATATTACTTTACTGCCATATATTTCATCAAAAAACATTTGTTGGATCCGTTCAGTTGTATTTCAATATGTTTCGACTTCAAAACTAATTTTAAAGCCAAAATATATATTTTGTCTGATTTGGTTTGTAGATATTAACATTTATCGAAACGAGTTTTTGCTGAAGTTAAGCGCAGGTTTTTCGATGAAGAGGCGCTGGTTTGTTTTAGCTTAGCGCATTTTCTTATATTCAGCTATTGACATTTAACTCACATGTTCCTTATGTTCAAAGTCACAGTCGGTAAAAAACATTTTTTAATCATTTTATAACATCTTAACGAAAATTGCCCATTCCTCCGCCCATGTCCTGTCTGGTGGATAATTTATTTTGTTAAGTTTAATAATTTGCCCTACATACTTTATATTTTATGGAAATATATAAACTGAAACAATTAACGGTCGCCTCTATATTAATTGTTTAAAATATTATTGATTAAAGTTCTGTGCTCATAGTTATTCATGGACATGTCCATGTTTATTTACGAGACACATTTAAATAAGACTACACACATATCTTCAGTAGTATATTATTAAATACAGTAAAAATATCTTTTATATAAATTCTGCAATACTTATCTGATTAAATATATGTTTTAAAATTGGTTGATGAAATAAAATACATGTATGCTCCACATGCAAGCTATAACTTCATTCATTATAATATATATACTATGGCAATATACATAAATGATAATTATTTGTAGCCTTACTGTATGTGAGTTTTTCAATTTCCCCTTAATATTTGCATATGAGAAAAGTTACAGTTTTAGAAAGTCACCAAAACCATCGAAAATCTAGCGCATATAGCAAACATAACATCGACAAACTAGTGCGTAACTTCAACAAACCAGCACATTTACATCTACAAACTTATCTAGATTTCAGTGAAATGAGCATTTAAGACAAATATAAATTACTATTTTGGTACATAATACTACAGTATATCATTTCATAAAACAAGTATAAAAGATACAGCATTTAGACAAATATATTAATAAGAAATATAATAAAATCATATACCATATATTTTTCGCTATGATTAATGTTATATATGAAATAAACATATAAAACATATAACACTGTCGTCAAAGCTATCAGAGTTTAAATGGAACTTAACGTTGGAAGAAATAAAATGAAATATCGTAAAAATACTGCGTTTTTTTACATTTTCAATGCCAGTTCAATACCATGATGCAACTGAACTGGTCTACAAGCTAGCGTGTTGACATCTACAAACTTAAATTCGATTGGCACTTTTATTCATCTGTAAAGTTGTTTTTTGTTTCTGTGTGTGTTTGTGGTTGACTGTCGTTCTTTTTCGATTTTTATATCTAATTTTACCTACAGTTTAAACTACTGGGAGCAAATCTTCTCAAGTTATCGTTTATTGCTAATCACTGAATTGTCAGCTCCTTGTGCAAACATGGTGGCGGTTATCGAGACAGTTAATTTGACAATACCACGATTATGGCCAGATGATTTTGATGGGTCTAAAGCATTCACTAACTCTAAAATCAGACCGTTAACGGGACACATGGAAATCTTGATTTTGTTTAATTTCGAGGCGTCCCGTTAGTTTTTCTTCATAACTTGCATGTATTCAATCAATAATATTATTTATAAGAACAGGTTACATCAAATTGTTTTTTTGAATATTTCTAATTGCACCAGGACTATATTTAAACCTATGATAAAATAAGAAGAAAAAATGAAAACTCAAAATTGTATTTAGTATATGCAAGCAGGTTTCAATTTAGAATGATACTGTATTAATAAATCGAGACGCTGATTTTAATGGTTGATAATAACTTGGCGTGTGTGACTTACTCCGACGTTCAATCAGCAAGGTCATTATTGTGGATCTAATTTCATTTGAAAATGTACCATCCTGAAAATAATAAAATAAAAGAATCCTGAAAAAATGGCATCTGTTTGTTCAAGAGCAACACTTTGTTTTCCTTTCAATTTTATATCGCTTTCAATAAAAAGTCTATCAAAAGAGGATGTGGGGCAAGTATTATATTATCATTGTGCAACGTACAGCATGTTTAGTGGTTGACCCATTTACAGTTAGCCACTATGCTTTCCTCTTGTCTTATCATTACCCTGAATAGTTTGCTCTCTTGTTGCTCTGGCTTCTGCCAAGTTATTGAGTACTTGCTTTGTGGCTTTCTAGGCCTTTGTTTATATATTCATATCATGTATGTGATCGTTATATTGCTTATTCATGCTGCATTGTTTATTAGAGTATGTAACCTGTCGGGGATATCTTTATTTATAATGTCCCGTTTTATTGGGATGACCATGATGACAGCAGGGTAAGAGAGAGGTTTGGTGCACCCTACAAGCTGGTTTAAAACCCAGCGGTCCCTTTTGCAGCTGACCGTTCTAGCCCTAATATCAACCCTCTTATTTTTGTGTTGTCATGTCTTGCCCTTTAGTCATTTTTACAATTGTTTGTTTTATGCGTGCTTTTGGTTGACTGTGATTCCTGTTCTACTTTTATATCTACTTTCAGAGTATATTTCCTCAATACTGACATCCACAGTATGTTCTTCTTTTGACCTTCTCCACCTACCTACTTTAACAAGTAATTTATATTTCTCTTTAATTCATTCACATATTTTATCTTTATAGTCTCTCCTTTTCATTTTTGTGTTTACATTTCTTGTACATTTCTCGTACACATTTGTTAAAGTTTATGTTTGTTCTCATCTATTTCTTCCACCGTCAAACTGTCTTGGCATACGTGTATACTTCTCCTCCTATTACCGCAACCAACGTTCGAATTTATAAGCATCTTGTTTCTGTTTGTAATCATCTATGTCGTCCACTGTCAAACTGTCTTGGCATAAGTGTATACTTCTCCTCCCATTACTGCAACTAATACTCTAAATTATAAGCATTTTGTTTGCATTGAAGGGAACGCTCAAACGTTTCATAAAAGTTCATAAGAATGGAAACTTCATGTTCTGAACTGTTTATCATGTATTATGTGACATTTCAAATTTCATATTCCTCATACTCCGTATCTCTTTTTAACTCTACTTTATCTTGCCTCTTCGTGAATGTTTCTAACTATGTTTTGCGTCTTAAATGGAAGAGAATAGTGAGTTTGTGGATCTCCTTGGTAATTCACATTCTGTCGACATTAGAAATTGGAAATCGTTTTCATTTTTTTTCAATTTAGGCGACTTAGTTTGATATTCATAACGTTTTCACAACCCTTAACTGAAAAAGGATATTCTGCTTCCAATGTCTTTTTCATTACTGGCAATGGCATAGAGATTTGCCACACGTCTAATATCTCTCTGCTGGATGGCAGCTTGCAGCTGTTACTTGCTTTTAAAACAGTAATATAAACAACACTAACGTCATACAATTACCATCGGTTATGTATACCAGTAAGAATAATTAAATATAAACTCAAACTAAGTCTTCCACTTAGTCTTTGAAACATTTTTCCCACAAAAATTGAATTGACACAAGAAGAAAATGCACACTTTCATCTGACCAGCAGATATAGTATTAAACTGGGTTAAATAATAAAATAACTGTTCGCATAGATTTTAATCGTGTCGTGTATTGTTGCAAAATATAATTAGTTGATTACTATTACGTATAGAATGCATAATGATTTTACTAAAAGTTTTCAAAATAATATAAGAAACCGGTTATCATATTTAAAGTAGCTATCCCGCCAACAACAGCCACATTTTACTACATGTGTACACCGTATCTAAACCTACTGAAGACGAGGTATGTAAATAATTAACCCATTTTGAGAATCCAAACTCTACAGACAAACTATAAACGACTTTGCTTTTGCATGAAGTTAACATTAAAACAGAAAAGAAGGTTATATTCATTAGTTGTGTAGTTTTATTTTGTTCTAAAACGAATTATAAAAAAACAATATTTGCATTTTGTATCATTAACATAAGACTTTTTATTTACAAAAGTAAAGTACAAAGCTATATACATTTGAAAACGCAACATTTGGTATTTTTTTTTTGTAATTTCTATAGATGTTTTTTTATAGTGTATACTATTATTTATAAATGATACGCAGGTGGCCTGCCAGGCAGGCAGGTAGGTAGGTATTTAATTTAACATGTTTACTAGGCTAAAATGCCTGTGAGGATACAAATACAAAGTAATACATTGCAAAGAGTGCAGTAAACACATGATCAATATTATTATATTTTACAATAATATTCAATTCCATTAAACAATAATAGAAAGTTTGTGTAAACAATAATTCATTTTTCATTTATAATGATAACTGGATAACTGGAGACGGGCTAGTATGTCCTAGAATACTTTACCCTAATTCGTGGCTCTATTTTATATTGAAAACAAACAGTGTAATTTGTACAAAAGTTTAGATTGCTGTGTGCCACTTTAAGTGTCCACCCCCGTATTTTGTCAACTTGTTTATTCTCAGTGAAGAAGCTGATGTTTGCTTGTCTAATTTTGTCGATTATAATCCGGACATTGGTAAGCAATATTTACAGCACAAGGTCTAACTAATGCGGCACAAGGTCTAACTAATGCGGCCGTCTTTTCTTTTCATCGTCAATAAGTAATTACAAGTACTCGTGTACAGTTTCAATACAAAATGTTCAGTGGTTACCCTAGCAATCGTCAAAAACGCTAAAGAATTGCTTAAAACAATCTGACTTTCTCGTTCGCATCTGAAATATTTAATCTGACATCTTCGTGCGCACTTGTAAAAAACATCCGGTTCGCTATTTTGTTTTACCCTGTCGACTTTAAAACTATAACTCAGAAAGTTTTTATTATTTCAATGAGCTACTTTGTACAGTTTTTCAGAAATGATTGACAATCTTGACAAGCGTTTTAAATTGAATTACAATTGCAAATATCAGTTCGTTATTTGTGTTTATTCTGAAAAAATCATTTTTTTTACAAATCTTTGGAAATTTATACAGGGTGCTATACGCACTAACGTCATTTTATTACCGGTTTTTTAAAGTGAAAGCTTCCTTTGTCATTCATTTTTAAATCTTCATAATCATTCTCCAAACATTTTAGCAAAATACGCAACAGAGAGCAAAAATACTAACCCCACCATCCACTTCCAACAATTTCGCCAATCTGACTTCTCTGCAACCATCTGACTTCCCAGCAGCCGGTTGATCAGTGTGGTATAGAATCACGTGGGTTAAACCTCTAAATTGAAAATGCAAAGGAAAATGTCTATTTAGTTTTTGATTTAGATTTACCCTTTTAGTTTTACTATACCAACATTTCTGAAATTATTGTCCTATAACTGTGATTTTTAATAGTGTTTTTTTCACCAACATTTGAATAATTTCATTGGATCCCTAGAAGTGCAAAACTTTAACAAAGTTAACTTATTTGATGATTATATTTTGACTTTTGTCCCTACCATTTATTATAACAGCAAATATTTATATCTCAATTTATTGTGACAGTATGAATTTTTCGTTTCAAAAGCACACTTTATTAGGGTAATACATAATCATTTTTTTCTGAGAGTTGTTGCACTTAGTGATACATTTTGCATGGAAAAATGCACCAAATCGTTTCACCGCTGCATAAATGTATGCTTCCGTAAAACGTCGCCCCGACTACAAATCAGTAGTGTTATTATTAACTGGTCCTTTGGGATCATCAAGCCCATTCTGTGTTGCTTTAAAGTATCGCTTAATCCGGTGCTAGGAGGCATGAGAGGTGTTGCATCTTATAATTACCTCTCATGAACAGACTCAATAATACCGAGTCTTCTATTTTTCTCTCTTGTTTGTGTTTGTTGCTTCCAAGGGATCACCTTTTCAGTATTTACTGACATTCACACTAGCGTTTGTTTAGTGCTGTGTGGCGGCCGTAAAGAGTCGCCCCGACTAAAAATCAGTAGTGTTATTATTTACTGGTCATTTGGGATCATCAATCCCATTCTGTGTTGCTTTAAAGTAGAATATCGCTTAAGCCGGTGCTAGGAGGCGTGAGAGGTGTTGCATCTTATAATTACCTCTCATTAACAGACTCAGTAAAACCGAGTCTGCTACTTGTCTCTCTTGTTGGTGTTTGTTGCTTCCAAGGGATCACCTTTTCAGTATTTATTACGATATTCAAGCCTGGACATTTTTAAAATAATCTAAAATACACGTGCTGAGAAAATTGAATTTAAACAGAAAATTGTTCTTTACTACCGATGATTCTATACTCCCCAATGTAATATACCTTATAACGGAGCACTCTTGAATGAACATTAATAAAACCTAATTTCCCCTTTCCATATTTTAATAAGTATTACTTTAACCTTTGATAAAACGAGTAATCTCAGTAGTCATAAAGCGAGCAATGACCACATCTCGAAACAATCCCAGTAGTCATAAAGCGGGCAATGACGACATCTCGAAACAATCCCAGTAGTCATAAATCGGGCAATTACGACATCTCGAAAAACGAGTAATCCCAGTAGTCATAAAGCGGGCAATGACTACATCTCGAAAAACAAGTAATCCCAGTAGTCATAAAGCGGGCAATTACGACATCTTGAAAAACGAGTAATCCCAGTAGTCATAAAGCGGGCAATTACGACATCTCGAAAAACGAGTAATCCCAGTAGTCATAAAGCGGGCAATTACGACATATCGAAAAACGAGTAATCCCAGGAGTCATAAAGCGGGCAATTACGACATCTCGAAAAACGAGTAATCCCAGTAGTCATAAAGCGGGCAATGACGACATCTCGAAAAACGAGTAATCCCAGTAGTCATAAAGCGGGCAATTACGACATCTCGAAAAAAGAGTAATCCCATTAGTCATAAAGCGGGCAATGACGACATCTCGAAAAACGAGTAATCCCAGTAGTCATAAAGCGGGCAATGACGACATCTCGAAAAACGAGTAATCCCAGGAGTCATAAAGCGGGCAATTACGACATCTCGAAAAACGAGTAATCCCAGTAGTCATAAAGCGGGCAATGACGACATCTCGAAAAACGAGTAATCCCAGTAGTCATAACGCGGGCAATGACGACATCTCGAAAAACGAGTAATCCCAGGAGTCATAAAGCGGGCAATTGCGACATCTCGAAAAACGAGTAATCCCAGGAGTCATAAAGCGGGCAATTACGACATCTCGAAAAACCAGTAATCCCAGTAGTCATAAAGCGGGCAATGACGACATCTCGAAAAACGAGTAACCCCAGTAGTCATAAAGCGGGAAATGACGACATCTCGAAAAACGAGTAATCCCAGTAGTCATAAAGCAGGCAATGACGACATCTCGAAAAACGAGTAATCCCAGTAGTCATAAAGCGGGCAATTACGACATCTCGAAAAACGAGTAATCCCAGTAGTCATAAAGCGGGCAATTACGACATCTCGAAAAACGAGTAATCCCAGGAGTCATAAAGCGGGCAATTATGACATCTCGAAAAAACAACACAGTTTGTAACAGTCTGGAAAATTAATTTTATTATGTCCCCAGCGACTGATCTTGATACCTTTCTCGTGTTCATCACGCCAAACAATCAATGTAACTCTAAACATGAAACATAATATAGGATCGTTATCAATACCGTTACAAATGCGCTTTATCACGATTCAGCATTCTTTTTCAGAACCTTAAAAACCCATATGTCTGCAAATGTCAAATACGCCACCAATATGTCTTTTTTACCATAGCATACATTGATGAAGGGTATATAAGGCGATGTGAACGAAGTCAAACATGTTGTCAGAAAATACGGAATCTTTGATTCGCCTTGACGAAACCAGCCGTTAACAGTTCCACTATGGCACATTACAAGGTAATTTATTTGTTTAAAGAATTAAACAGTTAAGTGAGAGTGTTTAATAAATTTCAACTTTGAGAATTAAACTTACAATTTTTAATTATAGTTAAGTGTGGTTTCTATACTAAATCTTTCGATTATTATAATTAGTAGTAGTAGTATTAGTATATTATTATAACAGTTGTGACACAATTAATAAAATGCTAAAATTGAAACATAAAATATTAACGTGTATTATGACGATATTTCAAAGTTAATAAAATAAATTAAAAATAGATTTGTTTGTTTTATCATAATAGAAGCAATAATATACTAATTATGAATTTAAATTCAAAATTCAAAATTCCTTGTTTATAGATAACAGGAATTCAATTCAATTCAATATATTTTATTCGGCACAAACATTAAAATAATGTTCGCCAATACAATACAGGAGAAAACATTGCAGTACAATGAGACGTGTATATTATAAATGCTTATGATATAAGTAAAACTACACAAATTACACATTTCAAATAATTATGCCTATTATTGAACGCGAAACTATGTTAAGGGGATTTCAGTAAACTTTGCCGGAGAAGTAAAATAATATAAAACATCAGTGAACACCAATATAACCACAATAGTAGTAATACGTGTTTACGAATGTGTAAACTATAATTATCAGGTTATTAGCGCTTAATATATTTTGTATGAATGTGCTATTATAGACAAACTTTTAAAAGTGTCACTTGGAATAGTGTTGCACTTAAATTCAGTAAATTTGTTAAACGCGAAATTATTCGATTTTAAAATAGCTATAAGGTGATAATTCATAAAAATTCAAATTGTATTTTTATTTAATTATGCGTTGAAACATTTTTACAGTCAAACACACTTTAATCAGACAAATAATGTGTTTGGGTGTGTGGGGATGGGGATGCGAGAGGAACATTTTTATTTCGTAGTGGACATGTATTATATAAGAAGGGTATATATGTATTCTTATATTATAGATAAAAACATGTTATCAGTAAGTGCAGAAAAATAAAAAATTTGATAAAAATGTCAATGAGTCAATTAGTATAGTTGCGTGTTCTACCGTCGACTTTAAATCTACACATCTATACATCTTTAAATTAATTATTATCATGCATAATGATGTTGAAGTTGACGATAATAATAAAGAGAATGTATGTATCCGTCCGACTGTATGTACATGCTATTAATAATCCTTCGACCATTTTGTTCAAGCAGATGAGGATATACTTTATTTTAATGAAAGGTTTCTTAATTCTGTAACGAAAGCAATGTATAACAAACTGATAATAAACTGAACACCGCAATAGTGTGTGTAGAAATACGAAAAGCATTATTGCAATTAAATCAGAGGCGAAGCGGGGGACCAGATAGGTTATTTAACGATGTTTTTATACATGACATAGATGAACGATGAACCTCTATAGATTGTTCACAAAAACATTAAATATTGCTTATTTTTCTGACACACGGAGTGAAGGAATGTTCCTTTACATAAAAAGGGAAAACTAGACGAAGATAATAGTTTTAGAGGCGTTACACTACTGAGTACACTAGGTAAATCTGTTACTAGAATTCGAAAAAGATTCACCATTTGAGCAACAAGTGTTCTGTATATATCGAAGCACAAGCTGATTTTAGGGCACAAATGAGTGCAGTCAAATATATATATGTTCTGCATGACATTATTAACCATATGTTAAACAGTGATGTACAATTAAACTACGCTTGTATTGACTTTACCAAGGCTTTAATTATGTAGTACGGGGCATATTATGGTACAAATTGATTTAGATGGGAGTAAGGAGTAAACTATTATAAAATTTAAATCTATGTACCAACATGTTAAGGAAAATGTTAAATTAAATAATACTCTCAGTGATAGTTTCAAGTGCACATTAAAGGGACACAGGGCAATCTTGATTTTTTGAAAACTCGCGGCGTCCCAAAAGTTTTTGTAAATAACATGCATTATTTCAATCATTAATAATTATAAGAATAGTACAAACCAAATTGTTTTTGTATATTACTGACTTTTCTTGTCGTGCCCTCAATAATTTATTCACTTGTTGATCTGGCTTCTGCACTATCTTTGTGGCTTTTCAGGCTATTGTTTTTTATATTATATTTACATGAGCATATTTGTGTTTTACTTATATTGCCTATTAATGCTGCCTTGTTGGTTAGAAAATAGTTCATGGCGGGGATTTATGTATTTACACTGTCCCGTTTAATTGGGATGACAATAGGGTAAGTGTGAGGTTTGGTGCTCCCTAGAACATGGTTTAAACCCCCCAGCGGCCTTTTTGGAACTGACCGTGCCAAAGCGGTAGCCCTACTGTCAACCCTTTTTGTGTTTGTGACGTAATATGCCTTTATTATTACTATTGCCATTCTTGTTTGTCTTTTTACATGTTTTGGGCTTAACTGTGTTCGGTGAAAGCTGCATTTCCTTTTCGACTTTTATACTTACTTTTTTATGATAATTATATTTCAACATTTAGTAAAATAACGAAGAAAATTGAAAACTCAAAAGTGTATTTAATGATATGCAAGCAGGTTTAAAGTCAAGATGTTACTAAATAAATAAATAGATGATACTTGATGAAAACTTCAAAATGTCCGTGTCCCTTTAAGGGTACGTCAAGGGGAATATGTATCTCCGTTTTGGGGGGGGGGGGGGAGATGATGACATCATAGGTCACATGAGGTCATGGCCACGCCCACTTCACGTCACCGGGGGTCAGCCCCGCCCATTTCCGGTGACGTCGCGGAATTCCCCACCCACGCATCGGGGGTTTTCCGATGACTCATCGCAATATTGAGATTATAAAACTATGAGAGTACCGTTAATTAGCTTGTTAATTTTCAATAACCTCGACCCACCCACGCATTAGGGTTTTTACCGATGGCTCATTATCCATATTTAGTCACAAGTCCGAAAACGATGCAAGGATCGTTAATTAATAATAAGTAATTTTCAATAAGGCCAAAAAATGCGAGGATCGTTAATTAATGAATGAATGAATGTTGTTTTACGGCACGTCGATATTCATCATGTCGGCACATAAATAGGTCATATTGTGCGCAAAAATTGATGAAAATAGAAGAAATGAAGTAGTAAATAAAAAGTAATGTAAATATATAGAGATGAAACTATTTACAAATAAGGGATGATATGGTAGTAAAATAAACTATGTATATATGTAAATCAACAAATGCTAGTAAACGGGTTTATAAACAAATAAATATATATAAGAACATATTATAATGATTTATAAAGTCTGATTTCTTTCCAGAACTCTAAAACAAGACTAAAATATATAGTATCAAATAACTCTTTCATAGTATTAACATTGTATTATCTTTTCCGCATAGGATCAAAGTCTACACATTGTGATATGAATGAGTATAACGTGTATGCCCTATCCTGCGCCGGGCTAAAACAACTTCTTCTCGACGAATAGGTCTATTAGAAGAACGCCATTCCCGAGTAACGGTTTAATTGAATGGTGTTTATTGTCCACTGGCAAATCCCAAGCGGATTGCCAAAAGTTACGAATATATGGCTTGGAAGCCAGCACAAAATAATAACATTATCCACAATAAGAGAATTTTACATTCCTAAAAGTTGAGGCACAGCTGGGTTATCATGTTTTATATTACCTTGTGCTTGAAGAGATGAAAGGGAATCAGAAACGATTACGAAATGGTCATCATCAGATTCTTGAATATAATTTAAGGCAAGTTCAATTGTCTTAAGTTCAGCTGAAAAGATAGAGGCCTTGTCAGGCAGGCGGCTCTTTATGCTGTGTTTGTGAACAACAGCTGCTGCAGCTACCGTATCTCCATCTTTAGAACCATCTGTGTATATATGTTGAAAGTTACTGTATTTCGATTTAATTTCATTACATTTGCTTTGAACGATAGTAGGATATGTACGGGATTTGTTATTATTACAAATATCAAAAATAATTGTTGGTGTTTCCAAAGTCCACGGTGGAATTTATGGTACTTTGTACTTGGCGATCAAATCTAGGTCGATTACAATATCTCTCAATTTTGGTTTAATACGAAGACCAATGGTCTAATGACCTTCGGTTTTTGATTAAAAAGAGGTTCATAATTAGGATTAAAACGGTATCGAAAGTTGGGTTTGAATGGTTAGATTGTAATTTAATGACATATTGAAGGGCTAATTTGTCCCGTCGATGAGACAGTGTTGGTTCTATGGTGATGTGATTTATAAACTTCGTAAGATTCTTGGTCATGATCACTTTCATACTATCTTTGTTAAACTTGTTAAAAAGTTTATCAAATGAGGTTATGATCCTATCATTTTGCAACGTAATGCATGCTTGGTGGTGGACCCTTTTACAGTTTTCCACTATGCTTTCCTCTTAAATTGTACGATGACCGGACAGACTGTGGACCCTATGAGGACGCCTACCTAAAGCCCATTGGGACGGTGGCGTTTGATATTTGTCTATGATCTTTCCTGTCGTGCCCTTAATTGTTTATTCTCTTGTTGCCTTGGCTTCTGCAAATCATTGAGTACCTTCATTGTGGCTTTCTAGGCTATTGTTTTTTGTATTATATTTACATGAGCATATTTGTGTTTTACTTATATTGCCTATTGATGCTGCCTTGTTGGTTAGAGATTAGATCATGGCGGAGATTTCTTTATTTACACTGTCTTGTTTTAATGAGATAACAGTAGGGTAAGTTTGAGGTTTGGTGCACCCTAGAACCAGTTTAAACCCCCAGTGGCCTTTGTTGCCACTAACCGTCAGTCGCTGTGGACTTAAATTAATTTCACAGTCTGTAACAAACTGTTGTTTTTTCGAGATGTCTTCATTGCTTTTATGACTACTGGGATTACTCGTTTTGTCAAAGCTTAAAGTAATACTTATTAAAAGATGGAAAGGGGAAATTCTTACACCACTACAATTATCTCCAACATTTTAACATCTTATCTTACCGCTGTTAAAGATCACGTTAAACAATATTGTGCTAAAGCTTATGAAAACTCTGAGATTAATTTATTTTTGTCTTTTAAAGATTCAGGCGACGGCCTTGATAACATTTGCAATAAACGTCAAGCTTCATCTATAAGTGCTTATGATTTTTCTACATTATATACAACTTTAACACACAACCTTATCAAAGGCAAGCTTATTGCAAAGGCAAGCTTATTGCTCTCATTAAAAAAACTTTTGCTAGGGAAAATACGACATGTTTGGCCTGTTACAATATTAAAGCGTTTTTCACTAACAGCAGTTTGGGCAATTACACTATGTGGACTAGCCATGAAGTTTGCGAATCACAGTTTTTTCTATTAGATAATATTTTCGTCAGGTATGAAACTACCGTTTATAGACAATTTGCTGGTATCCCTGGGGGTACGAACTGTGCACCCTTTGTCGCAGATTTGTTTTTATATTGCTATGAAAGAGATTCCATGTTGAGTCTTTCACCAGATTCCCAGGCAGATGTTATTGAAGCCTTTAATGACACCTCTCGGTATCTGGATGACATATTGAACATTGACAACCATTTCTTTTCTACGATGTTTAATAATAGATATCCTAAAGAACTTCAACTTAACAAAGATAATAATTCTGATACTAAGGCTTCTTTTCTCGATTTGCATCTCTCTATTGAAAATGGTGAAATAATTAGCAAAATCTACGATAAGAGAGATGATTTCAATTTTGATATTGTTAATTATCCCCATTTAAATGGTGATGTTCCCCGAGCAACTTCTTATGGGGTCTAGGTGTCTGAACTTATTCGTTTTTCTAAAGCTTGTACTCGAGTTGAGGACTTTAATATTCGTAATCTTTGTATAACTAAAAAGCTACTCCATCAGGGCTACCGTGACCATAAACTTCGTTTATCGTAACCTTGATCTTCTTTCAAAATATGAAAGTAATTTAAGAACAATTTTGCCACAAGTGACTTCTATGGTGACGTTATTTACCAATTTCGTAAGATCCTTGGTCTTGATCACTTTCATACTTTCTTTGTTAAACTTGTCCAAAGGTTTATCAAAAGAAGTTATGACCCTGTCATTTTGCAACGCACTGCATACTTGGTGGTGATCGCATTTACAGTTCGCCACTATGATTTCCTCTTTAATTGTGCGATGACCGGACAGTCTGTGGACCCTATGATGACGTCTACTTAAAGCCCCAAAAGACGGTGACGTTTGTTGTTTGTCTGCAATCTTATCTTGTCGTGCCCTCAATGGTTTATTCTCTTATAGCTCTGGCTACTGCCAAGTCATTGAGTAGTAACTTCCTTGTGGCATTTTAGGCCATCGTTTTTTGTATTTATATATACACGAGCATCATTGTGTTTTACTTATATTGCCTATTAATACCTAGGTAGCCGCGCCTTACGAAATTAGTGCAACGATTCTGAATTCTCTTCCCTGAACATCCTCGAGTTTAGGTGTGAACATTTGTTGTGCAGAGCACACATCTGAAATTGTATTCCCAGCTTCGGCATTATAGCATGAGCTATAAGGCGTGTTGGAGCTTTACTGTTGGTGTCTTTTTATACTGTTCGTATTATTATAAACTTTCGAAAAGAAATAAATTTCAATTGATTAAATGAAGATAAAAGTTTACTTAATAATTTGAGTTTTGAATCAATATTCTTTTTAAACAGTTTGGGGCTTAATTAAGGCTAAAATGGTGTTGGGTCATGCCCTCCTTTGTAAAAGAAAATTAAACGATGACCATGGTATGATTTTACCGTCAGCCCGCACTTTGAAGCAACGCCCAATATTTGCCAAACTTAGCAAATAAATGATGGTATGTTTCATATATTTCTTTGATTTCCCTTTCAAATTCTCATTGTTTAAAATACATGTAAATATGTTTAAGTTTTCAAGGTATAAAATCGATTCAAGCTAACCAGTAGGCCTTGTTGCCTACTGACCGTTCCAAGTCGGTAACCCTGTCTTCACCACCCTTTCTGCTGTCTTTCATTGTATTTTCAAGTTCTTGTTTGCAGTATAGTGTGGTCCTACGATGCCATTGCGCTCGGACGCTGTGGTTTCTATAGGACCCTATATCTCATTTTAACATAAGATCTGTGAACATCTGTGATTCCTAAACAAAACTAGACATAGCGTCTGCATTCGATCCTTGTCTTAAGTTATTTTGACATGAAAGAAGTTTTTAACTAGTTAAAACAACATCTATTTGCTGATTTGTTTTGTCATATAACTACAATGTTAGCTAAATAATTATATGTTTTACTGAATTAAGGATGCACTATACTTGTAATTCATTTGAAATATTTTAGAAATGATATTTGTTCATAAAACCAACCCCGTCCCCAAACCCCTCACCATACATACATAAAAAAGAAAAAAAGTGAAATTTATAATTTAGATATGCAAGTACATGTATTTACATTGTGTAGGATTGTGTTAAGACATATAATAGCTATGTCTACCTGTAATATATAGAATGCGATGTTTCGTTGTCTTTTTTATATACATGTTTAACACACGTGATAAAAATTGTAATGAATTTGTGATTTTTAATGTGAGATTGCGCTCGTGTTCTGCCCAGGGTTATGATGACGTTCTACAAATACTGCACAAGGGTGAAATGTCAATCTATAAAAAAAGTAGATACACAATTCGAACAGGAAATGTATTATTCAAGGACCACAGTCTACCAAAAGAAAGGATAGAAACACACAAGAATTACACTACTGATATATTACACAACTAAATCGTTTTGTTCCTTACAATCAGTGAATAGGCAGAAAAAAAAATCGGCGACATCATCTGCTCATTATTGCGAAATTGTTTTGTTTTGTTTTTTAAATTCTCATTACTTCAAAATGGTTTTCAAGAAACTGCATTGCATTTTCTTAGTTTATTTTTTTTCCAATCCAATTATGGGCGGCCAAACCCATAAAAACATAAAACTTACTTGAGATGATGTCTTTTGTCTCACGATTTAACAAAACAACAGTCCATTCAATCACTTTTGTCATTTAATTTAACGTCTTATTAAATCATTTAATGGACTTTTTTCAGACCGTTCAATATAAGTGTAAACCGTTTGATGAAAACACGAATCGTTTAATAATAGATGAAACCGCTTAATGAAAGCTTTCGAACCATCTAATAAGTTATGAACTCTTTAGCAAAAATCCAAACCAAACTGTTACATTTTTATAACGATGAAACATTTCAATGGGTATCAACTGGAACCATATAATGACCATCGAAACCGTCTGGTGTCTTGAAATATTATATTAAAAGCACAGATCATATAACATATATTTTTAAATAGTAAAACTCCATTTCATTTAGTGAATGTTTTCAAACAGTGAAACGCATTGAAACAGTATCGAACGGTGATCAATCGGATTGCTGTTTATTGCAAATTTTATATAAATATTTTAATAGATCAAAATAAATTAATCCCAGAGTTTTCATAAGTTTTAGCACAATATTGTTTAACGTGATCTTTAACGGCAGTAAGACAAGAAGTTAAACGTTTGGAGATGTTTGTGGTGGTGCAGGCACTAGAATTCGAAATAAAGCGGGCCTTTTACGGATTGTTATGTAATATAGGAATCCAGTACATAGTTGGCAGTTTGTTCTGCTTTTCGTCTACACCAGCCTTGAAAGTAGTGCACCGAGTGATATGTGTGGAAACAACATCATCTTCAGTAGATTGCACTGAAGTATACGAATTAGTACTCCCGAGTTCCTGAAATAAAACATTGACGTAATGGAGGCGTCAAACAATAATTATATTATTAGCTGCTTTATCAGCTGGAACTAAAACAAACTTATTATGAAATTCCTGGATTCCCGAATTTAAATTATGAATGAAAACCTAGGTTTAGGGGGAAGTAGGGAGGGTTAGCCGTATAGAAGTTAATACGGGTATCTATGATGTTAAAAATAGTATGTTTCTAAGTAGAAAGGGAGTTAGGGTCAGCATGTTCTCTACGACACCATTTAATACTAAAATCCTCAATGGATTGGGCGATCTGACCACGGCATGCATTAAAATCAATCACAGAAGGCAATCAATACTTCGGACCTTTAGAAAACAAATGCCAAATACGCTTATCTATAATATCAAAATTACCAGTAATGACATGACCGTCCGGAGTATAGCTAAATTTAGATGTTCTACACTGGTATTCCTTAGGAGTGTTATTTACTATATCAAGGTCAGACAATATTTTGGTGTAGTTGAAAATCATATTTCTAATTGGTTTTCGGATTTTTTAAAATATTTAGGAATAGAATCAACAACACGATTATCTCGAAAAATACTTGGTATATCAATAAAATCAATGCCCTTATTAAGGTAAAGAGATTTTTTAGAAAAATGTCTGACGTGATCTCACTCCTTGTCAATATTGGGTCGGAGAACATGCTGCGTATAGCTTTAAATTATGGAAGCAGTGTTATACAAAAAAAATTCTCGGCAAGTACGTATAGTGTAATTGTCTAAACTGACCTTAGTAAAACACGTTTCATTATTGTTACAGACGAAAACTGTAGTTTTTTTCTCTCGTAGAAGTATTTTGAATAGGTGCATTAAGCTTTTTGATAAAAATGTTGAGCGTAAAAGTTATATCTAGTGTAACAAGAGCTGTCGGAGAACAGCGCAGCCCGACTATTTGATTTTTCAGAGAAGAATAAATTATATAGCCAGTATATACCATCAGAAAACAAGGCTAAAACAATGTGGGGATGGGGTTGGGGGGCGGGGCGGATATAGAAACTCGGGTCGATATAAAATTATTGTTATAATCTCAAAGAAATTATAGTAAAATTTGGGGCAGGGTGTGAAATTTTAATATGTAAAATGTAATAATAGTATCAGTTTTAATCCAAATTTGCTGTCATTTTAAAGAAATTTGTGGTCGAAAGGCAACTCAGGGAGGGAGGGGATTTCTGGAAAAGTTTTATTATGGCCTCATTTCTGTTTTACTTTTATTGATATTTCATCATTCTGTGAATCTGAATTTAATTTAAATTGTTTTATATGTAAATGATTGCGTTCAAATTAAAAAAAAAATATATACAAATAATAGAAGATAAATTGAAAATAATTCCCCCCTGTCCTCCATGTGAGGCGAGCCCATAACTATATGGGGGGCAGGCAGGGCGGGGGAACATCATTGATATAGGTGTAGATTTGATTAAACAAAACAAAAGACATATTTAAAAAAAATAACAAAAAAGACACATTCTGGTGGTGGTGATGATGTGGTGGTGGGATGATTGAGAGGTGGTAGTGGTGCGAAACATATTGATAAACTGATGAAACAAAACAACACTGATATATTAAGAAACAATATATATATACATATGCATTCGGGTGGTGATGATGATTGGGTGGGAGGGTGGTTAGGGGATGGGGTGTTGGTGGATGGAGTAGGGGTAACATAGCTATAGTGTAACAACAGACCAAAACAACACATAAACATGTAAAAAAAAATATAATAAAAAATCAAGTTTCGAGTGTGGGGTGGGGGTAAGGGGTATTGGGGGTGGGGGCATAGCTATATGTGTAAGAATTTACAAAAACAACACAGAAATTTGTAAAACAAATCAAGTTTTGAGTGGGGTGTGTGGGTAGGCGGGATGGGGGGTGTGTGTGTGTGTGGGGGGGGGGGGGGTCAGTGTGGGTCAACACAGCTATAGGTGTAAGAATTGACCAAAACAACACAGAAATATGTAAAAAAACAAACTAAAAACAAGATTCGAGTGGGGGTGGGGGTAGGGGTGGAGGTGGAGGCGGGGGGCAACATAGCTATATGTGTATGAATTCACCAAAACAACACAGAAATATGTAAAATAAAAAAAAATAAACTGGGCTTGGAGTGGGTGTGGGGGAGGGGTGGTGCTAGGAGGAGTGAGCCCATACCCCAATATGGGTGAAGTATGAATAAGATGCATAATGCTATAAGAAATCCCAAACCAAAATTATATAATATATATAGTTATGCTTTAGTACGTACTAGTGGGAGAGGGGGAAGTGGGGGATGGGAGGGTGTGTCGGCGGGGGGCAACATAGCTATATGTGTAAGAATTGACCAAAACAACACGGAAATATGTAAAAAATAAATATAAAAAATTGCGTTTCGAGTGGGAGGTAGACGTGGGGGAAGGCGTGGGGCGGAGTGGGGGTGCGGGTTGGAGCAACATAGCTATATGTGTAAGAATTGACCAAAACAACACAGAAATATGCAAAAAAAAGAAAGGGGGTGGGGGTTGTGGGGGTGGTGGGGGTGGTGGGGTGGTTGAGGGCAACATAGCTATATGTGTAAGAATTGACCAAACAACACAGAAATATGTAAAAACAAATAAAAACAAATATAAACAAAGGGGCATTGGGTGTGGGGTGGTGGTGGTGGAAGGGGGGGGGGGGGTGGCAAGGCGAGCAGGAGAGAGCCCATGACCCAATACGGGTGAAGTATAAATAAAATGCATAATGCTATAAAAAATCCCAAACCAAAATTATAGATATATACAACAGCTTACACGCAAACCTTGGTCTGCCTTTATTGTACATTTTATGGGCCATCACAATTTGGATTCCATGGGAGCCCAGAATTTGCAGAAGACAAAATAACTTACGCAACATTTTACAACATACTATAAGCAAACCAATTTAGTTGAGCTAGGACAAAAAATGTAACAGATTACATAACATAGCTTACTGGTCCTTTGGGACCAACGAGCCCAATATAGGTGGATTTGAAGAAGAATACCGCTTAAGCCGGTGCTAGGGGGCGTGAGAGTATTTTTTTTTAATTACTTCTCATGAACAGACTCAATAAAACCGAGTCTGCTGCTTTATTCTCTTAATTGTGTTTTTTGCTCCCAAAGGATCACCTTTATCAGTATTTATTACATTATTACACGCAAACTGTGATGTGAAATAGACACATTTTAAGGGCTACGAGAATGTGGGTTCCATGGGAGCCCATGGGTTACAGGAACCAAAAATACTTAAGTAGCCATAAGATAATGCTATAAGGAAGCTCATGGCCAAATTTGGATGTGTTAGGATAAGAAATGTAAGATATATAGACTTTTAAACACAGCTTCACTCAAAATTTGATGTAAAATAGACACATTTTAAGGGCTTAGAATTTTGGTTCAGAATTTGGATTCCATGGGAGCCCATGGATTACAGGAACCAAAATTGCCTATGCAGCCCTTAAGATAATGCTATAAGGAAGTCCATGGCCGAATTTGGTTGTGCTAGGATAAGAAATGTAAAAGATATAGACTTTTAAACACAGCAAACCTTGATGTGGGACGCCGACGCCAACGCCGACGCCGGGCTGATTTCACAGATATATACTGCAAACACAGCTTACACGCAAAATGTGGTGTGAAATAGACACATTTTAAGGAATGATGTGGGACGCCGACGCCAACGCCGACGTCGGGCTGATTTCATAAGCTCTCTTATTCTTCGAATAGTCGAGCTAAAAAGTAATAAGTAATTATCTTGACGTTTATTGCATTTTTTTAAGAACAGCTCATGTTTGATAAAACAAAACAAATTAATTTCTGAATTGTCAGACGTTTTAGCACAATGTCGTTTAATGTGATCTTTAACGGCAGTAAGACAAGAAGTTAAAGATTTGGATATGTTTTAGCCCTACAGGCACTATAATTAGAAATCCATCGGGCTTTATAATATTATTTGTGTAATTATGGGTTCCCCCACATAGTTGGAAGCTCATTTTGCTTTTTGTCTGCCCAGCCTTGAAAGCAGTGCACTGATTTATATGTATGGAAATACGCAATGAAAGCGTCAAACAAGGATAACATTAGTATCTGTCTTATCAGCAAGAATTTATACATATTAGGAAGTAAAGACGGGTCAGCTGTATGCATTTTTATACGAATATCTATGATTAAAGCATTGTCCTATTCCAAGTAGAAAAAAAGAAGTATGAAAGGAGAAATTTGGAAAACGTCGAACACGATAAATGCAAAAAATATTGCAATCTCGGTTTGATAGAGACTGTTCAACAACGGTAGAGAAAAGGGCTTGCTACCGTTCACTTTAGCCCCGGGTTGAGCCGAACTCAATAATTAAAATGCCAATTGTACAGAAATATGAGCTATTTGAACATGGAACCTTCAATGCGGTATCTTCACACCATTCACACCAGGCCAGCGGCGTATGGCCCCCGTTACTAACAAAACGCGTTGCCTTAAACGAGAAAACAATGGCGAAATAAACAAAATGGCATTTATTTGGGAGCAGAGGTTTTGAAGCCTGCGTATCACTGGTAAAAGTAAAAAAAATAAAATTAAAAAGCAGGCAACATATCCTAAGGGTGATTAAACAATACTCAAAACATTTAAAGCCTGGAGTAATGAAATCACGTATTCGAAATTCAAGTAAGAAAACAAAAATATTTCAGAATGTATCGCCGATATCTGCAAATATCAGGCTCAGCGATCAGCAAATATCGGAATGAATAACATTTCTGATTGCAAGACGTTTTACCGCCTCCACACTACACAGGGAACGCTACTGTGATTTATATATAAAAAGTATGAAAGGAGAAATTTGAAAATCGTCGAAAATCTTGTAATTTAGTAGTTAGCAGAGATATATGTGAGTGCAAGGAACGATAACTCTGCGTGGAGATTGATTGGTTACGTCATCGCGCCTTAGATTTCCGCCAAAACAAATTTGCAATCAAAATCAAAGTGATCATCCAAATGTTGCAATGTTATTCAGCCGATTGCTCCATCAATAGTTTATTTACATGAAAGCCGCGATAAAATCTTCATCTGCAATTGTAGATAACAAAAAATCAACGCATATTATACATCAAAACGTGTGACTAGTGGCCATATTGTTAACATAGCAACAGTGCACTATTTTCTGTGCCGTTGCCTTCCGACGATCCATATGTCAAGATTGTCAACATACCGAAGCGCCGTGATACACACGAGGCGGGATCCCGAAGAATGACGAGATTGGCCGAGTGTTCACGATTGCTCAAAGGCTATGGAGGGAGTTATTATCACAAGGCGGAAACTCTGTTATAATAAATAACTGCAAGTTCCGCAAGTTGCACTCCTGTTTATAGGCCTCTTTATGCAGGCGGTCAAAACACTCGTTTTATATAATTATGTTATGCCTCGAGTCCCTAAATAACCATACCAAATTAGAACTAGAGGTTCTTTTTAGTAAAAACAGATGTCTCCCCCACTGAAGAAAAGGCCATAAATCCGTCAAAAATCATTCAACTAGGACACGTTAATGATATACGCAACCAGGCTGAGGAGAACTAGTCCGGACAAAGTTTGTGTATTAAAATCTTTAAAGAGCCACAACTCCAGTAAAAATAATTCAACCAGAACACAACAGTAATATTTACAACTAGGCTTGGTATAGCGGCCGTAAAATGTCGCCCGACTATAAATAAGTAGTGTTATTATTTACTGATCCTTTTGGATCATCAAGCTCATTCTGTGTTGCTTTAAAATAGAATATCGCTTAAGCCGATGCTAGGAGGCGTGGGAGGTGTGGCATCTTATAATTACGTCTCATGAACAGACTCAATAAAACCGAGCACTGCATAAAATAAGGGATTTAATCACTTAAATCTCAGTTAAACTACACTTAAATTTCTAGATAATGAGGTATCAAGTTTAATTCCCCCTTAAATTTCAGATTTAATTCATCTTTAAATGGCATTTAATTTTTCACAAAATACCTAAACTTTGTTATTGTTTAAGTTTAAGTTTGATTTAAACTCCACTTTTACATGAAATTTAATGAAATTTGTTGAGGTCAAATGTGAGGAAAAACTGGTGTCCGCTTAAATTTCACTTAAACTCCACTTTTACATGACATTTTGCGGATAAATGTGGTGTAGGAAACACTGGTGTCTGTTTAAATTTCACTTAAACTCCACTTTTACATGAAATTTAATGAAATTTTATTGCGGATAAATGTGATGTAGGAAACACTGTTGTCTGCTTAAATTTCACTTAGACTCTACTGTTACATGAAATTTAATGAAATTTTATTGCGGATAAATACGGTGTAGGAAACACTGGTGTCTGCTTAAATTTCACTTAAACTCCACTTGTACATGAAATTTAATGAAATTTTATTGCGGATAAATGTGATGTAGGAAACACTGGTGTAGGCTTAAATTAAATGAAACTCGAAATCTGTAAGAAATGTAATGGAATGTTTGTTGAGGTTAAATGCGGTTTAGGAAACCCTGGATTGTGCGCCTAAATTTCACTTAAACTCCAATTTTATATGAAATTTATATATATAATACGCTCAAGTCACGAACAAAGTCAGACTACTTGTTCACATACCATTCTCAGTCAAACAGTGTGTGTGTGTGCTGAACCCATGACACGTGTATAGATGTATGATCCGAGTGTGTGTGTGTGTAGTTCTAAGGTGTATAGTCCCTCAACCAACATTCTCGATAAGCCTTTCGGTATCTCACCGAGATGGGTACAATAGTCTGGACTTTAAAATGTAATTATGAATTTTGAAATTTACATAGGCCCTGCCAACAGGCTTATTTAACGTCTATATATATGCCAAAGACGTAGTCAACATCAGCGGTTAATTCAACCTAATTTCGTGTGTTGGCTCCTTCCGGTCCTACTTGAGTTTGGCGTTGTGGTGTATGTGGTGCGTGTTTTTTTTGCGACGTTAGGATATGTTTTGACCGTATCATTTTTGCTGGGGGTTGATGAGGGGTATGCCTGTGCCACGCCATCTTGGGAGTGGATGGCGTGTCCATTTACAGCATACGTATACGTATGGGCATCGAACTGGGGACTGTTTGGTTCATGTTTTTGTTTTTGGGCCCTTAAGAGTGGCCATGATTAGGGTTGGGTGGTTGCTTTACATTGGTGGTTGCTATGTCTCTGACATTGTCTGGACTGAGGTAAGGCGGCAGCTGTTTCACCACTGTTCGCGTGAGATTGAGGATCGCCAGGTCAAAAGGCCACCGCGGGGAAGAGAAGACCAATTATGGTTGATAACGGTATCCAGTCTGTGTCAGTCACAGGGACCGTAGGGAGGCGCCGTCTATTTCTAAATGGGTATTTGCCTGTATTTTATCATTACGTTATACTATATTATGAGTTTGTACACTGTTATTGCTGTACATTTACTTTTTAAACAGTCACATCCAAACTGTGAATAAAAACAAAAATAAGTATTTATATGACTTTTACTGTTATATTTATTTGCTTACATATTTGGTATTCCTTCTATTCTTGTTTTAAGTGGCCTAAAATGAGCTATTCCCTTTGTAGCACGCTTGTAATCTCCGCTGGACGGCTTTTTTAGGGTATCTTACGCCGCGTACTATGTATTCCCCATTACTAATCTATCGTTTTTTGAATTATTTTATTAATACGCGTTGATTTCAAGGCAAAAATCGAATGCCATAAATGGCCTAAAATGTGCTAGTATCTTTGTAGCACTGGTTGTTATCTCCGCGAAACGGCTTTTTATGACATCTTACTCCGAGTTCTGTGTATTCTGATTTACTATATTGGACTGCCCTATCCATCGCTTTTGGATTATTTTATTTATTATCATTGGTTTCTAAACAGCAAGGAAACTGGTATTTAGTTAGTTTGTTATCGCGTATTTACTATATAATTATGTTTCACTTCTGATTTGTTTTTAGGTTATACAATACGTCGACTTTTACCTTTCTTGTTCTACTGACCTGACCTACTTGGATGACCTACTTCGAAATATTTGATGAAGGTCGAATTTATCAGATACGTTGGTCAAGGTCAAGATCAATGTCAAGGTAAAATCTATCAATTTGATCACGGACGCGGACCGGATGGAAAGCACTTTGTTGAATTATGACAATAATGAGCATTTAGTATGTTTTTATGGACTACTTGGGCATTTTCATTTGGGCTATACTTATTTAAATTGCTATTTTATTATGTTACAGCTGCTCCCGTCGGTTTTGTTTGATATTTATTTATGGTGGTTAGTAACGGTTACTCTTTAGGTCGAACTATTTGTGGGGACTGTATATTGCACACCGGGTTCCTACGACACCTTCCCGAAACGAATTTACAAGATTATATGAACCCTTTTGAATACAGATGGTTATTACTGGGGTGTGGTGGGGGCGGGGGTGATAGGCATATTTTGGGTTACTTTGTGTTTGTTTTGTTTGATAAAGTTCTATTAATTTATTGAGGTGAGATGTGCTCTATATCCGGTCCGCGCGCTGTTTATATTTGGTAATCTTTTAATCGTATATGAGTAAATCTTTCATTTATTAATTACTGCGTTAATTACTATTGGTTTGAGTATGTGCCGTATTTACTGGTCTTATAATTTAACATTATTTTGTACTATATTATGAATTAGTACACTGTAATTACCGTATTTTTCTTTTTTAAACGGTCACGTCCCTTTTGGTGAATTAAACAATAAAACATTAAGTTTTTATATGAGATCATATTATAAGGGTAGTTCTATCCATTGGAGTATAATACTCACTTTATTCAAGGATAGATGAATTAAATCAGGCCAGTGGTTAAAATTATAAGATACCCCCAATCTTGTTAAATCTCAGTGTTGACAACTTCGAAACTGTACTTTACTTTCCCGTCAATTATATACAAAACGTTGGTGAAATGTTTTCCCTACATTTCCGGTTTTCGATTAATATAGCTAAAATAGGACATCAGCTGGTCAGGAGTACGTTGACATTTAGTTTCGCTTAATCAATTCATATTGTTTATAGGATACTGTAACGTTTCTTGATACAGAGTGCTTAGGTGGAATGGTTCGATGCATTGTAGGCGTGCAAATATAGTCTAGCTGTACTAGTGCAGTGGTATCTTAATAGTACCATACATTATATACTTATACACTTATTTGAGCATAGCAATACAGTGTTTTAGCTGTAGAAAGTGTTATATATAGTGCTTAAAGGTTACATCCACACAGCGTGTAGGAGTTATTTAATGTTCGATAGTGTAACCTTATATAACAATTAGAGATAGTGGAAGAGTGGTAGAATACAGGGTGTTGTATCTAGTCACATTAATTTAACTGATAGCGGAAAATAGTGATAACTCTCTACTAATGCTATAGTGTTATTCTAGTGTTAACATAGCTATTCTAGTACTTTGTATGTTTAAACGTGAGCTAAAAGGCTACACTATATATATTGTAATAACGTTGCTTATAGCACGGGTCATACATTGTAGCCCCAGTGTTTATGTAAAAGGGGCAGACTGAAAACGATATCTGTATATCCAGCTAGATTGCATATAGGCTGAGTTACATATCTATTAGCATAGTGTATAGTGTATGGTATTAGCATTAGTTTATAATTATACACCTTATTAGTATAGTGTTAGTATCTTTTAGGTTAATTTGTCTACATTAAGTAATTTTTCCACAAAGCTTGGGAGCGCAGCCTCCGCCCACGACAACCAACACATTACGCATAACAATTGGCAGCATAGATTTTATTTCAGGGCCAAAGGGGTCACAAAGCTTACTAAGGCTGTCCGCATAGTAAGATTGTCCTCAATAATCTCATCCGAATTTCCAAATAAGATAAACAGGGTCATCCCACTAAAATCAGGTCATCAGAAGCCAAGAGCCTGATCTCAAAATCAGGCTCCATTTATTTGATAACTTAGAGATCCATATGATCACGCCTGCCACCACAACCAGAGAGGGAGTCATACATAATGTTCCGGTGGACACAGATCTATCGGAACTCAAACAGGAATTGGTGGTCGAATATGATAATGTCCCCAATATACTCTATCTCTCGGACCGTCTTATTAAGTTTGGCAGGCAGACTGGAGCTGTTAAGGTTGTTGTTGGTGGGGACTCGCTCCCGAGACTCCTGAAAATAAATAGGACGTTTACAGTCTTTGAGGTGGAGGAGTTCGTGTCACCCGCCCCTCATCCCTCCGATCCGCTGTTTAAAATGCCAGGGTCGTACTTGCAGATGCTCGACCCTATACATAATCAAGGATTACGATTCGCCTTAGGTGCCTTTCGTACATCACCAGCCGAAAGTCTATATGTTGAAGCTAATGAACCATCACTGTCTCATAGACGGGACAAATTAGCTCTTCAATACGCCATTAAATTAAAGTCTAACCCTTCAAACCCAACTTTCGATAATGTTTTTAATCCTAGTTGTGAACCTCTTTTTGATCGAAAACCGAAGGCCATTCGACCATTTGTTCTTCGTATTAAACCAAAATTAAGAGAAACTGAAATCGACCTAAATTTGATTGCCAAGTACAAAGTACCAGAAATTCCACCGTGGACTTTGGAACCTCGAACAATAATTTTTGATCTTTGTAATAATAACAAATCCAGTACAGACCCTACTGTCTTTCGAAGCAAATTTAATGAAATTAAATCGAAATACAGTAACTTTCAACATATATACACAGATGGCTCTAAAAAATGAAGATAAGGTAGCTGCAGCAGCTGTTGTTCACAAACACAGCATAAAGAGCCGACTGCCTGACAAGGCCTCTATCTTTTCCGCTGAACTTAAGGCAATTGAACTTGCCTTAATTTATATTCAGGAATCTGATGATGACCATTTTGTTATTTTTTCTGATTCCCTTTCATCTCTTCAGGCACTGGGTAATATGAAACATGATAACCCAGATGTGTTTCAACTTTTACAAAAGTACAATTCTCTTATAATTGATAATGTTATTATTTTCTGCTGGCTTCCAAGCCATGTATGAATACGTGGTAATGAAAGAGCTGATAGTGCTGCTTAGATTTACATATATCTAATACCAGAAATATGCAAAAAAAAAAAAAGTACTAACACCGGGTCAGTGTTATTTACATGGATGTAAGCAGATACATTATGAACATTGAAAACTATAATACGGATATTGGTGTCTGCAAAATGGACTTCAAACAGACTTCAGTGTAAAACTCTAATGTAAATTAACAAGTGCAAAGGTTTGGACAAGAACATTGACAGTGACATACATTTGATATAAAATATTTCTGTGAAATAGACTTAACCAAAAACGTGACTGTAAAATCTAAAGGTACGTACGGACGTACTATCGGACAAGGGTAACACTTAGGTAGCGGGGCATAGTTAAATTATACAAAACACTACATGTGTCTTATACTTCATCGTAATGATTTAAGAGATTACACGTTCGATACCAATGAAAGTACTAGACGAAATATGGAAAAGGCTGGCGCTATGTTTGGTAGTGAAATTTCATTATTCTTGCAAACGATTGAGTTTCTATTTGAGAGGTTTTCTACCCACTGGCTTCGTCTTCCGAGGACCCCTTCAAAGCATAGAACACATATCTGAAAATATGGAAATATTAATTGGATCTTTTTTTAATAACTCAAATACAGTAAGGCTACAAATAATAATTTAATATATGTGTATTGTCATATTAATATATATAATGAATGAAGTTATAGCTTGCATATGAAGCACACAACATTTATTTTATTTCATCAACCAATTGTATAACAAAAATATAATCAGAAATATTTGTTGCTGTATTTAATTACACAATATATTACTGAAGATATATGTGTATTCTTATTTAAAAGTGTCTCGTAAGTAAACATTGATATGTCCGTGAATAACCATGAGCTCAGAACTTTAGCAAACACTATTTTAAACTATTAATATAAAGGCGACCGTTAATTGTTTTAGTGTATATATTTCCATGAAATATAAAGTATTGTACGGCAAATGGTTGAAATTAACAAAATGAATTAACCATCAGACAGAACATGAACGGAGGAATGGGCAAACGATAAAGCGAAACATTATATACACTGACCATTCTCGTTAAGATGTTATACAATGAATAAAAAGTTTTTTTACCGATTTTGACTTTGACCATAAGGAAGAGGTGAGCTAAATGTTTATATTCACCCTATAAGAAAATGTGCTAATCTAAAACAAACCAGCGCCTTTACATCGAAAAACTAGAGCCTAACCTCAACAAACACTACCTTTGATAAATGTTAACATCTACAAACCAAATCAGGCAAAATATATATTTTAGCTTCAACATTTAGTTATGAAAAAGAGTATGACCTTTGGAAACGGCCGAGCGCGACAGAAGCCATCATCTATAAAAAGCGTATTGAAATACAATTGAACTGATCCAACAAATGTATTTCGATGACATATAAGGCAGTAAAGTAGAAATAGCAAAAAATTCAGATGTCCACGTCGTAAACTCGATTAGGTCACTTGAAAGTCTCTTGCATTGTGTAAGTGTAAAACATCGACAGGTAGTGTACAGTGTTAGGAAGAAGAAGTCTTTAAAAGCAGAATTATTTGTCAAATATGGGTTTCCACATCTACAAAATATCATATGTCTGTCTACAAACTAGCCTATTGATATCTACAAACTCAAATTCGATTCGCACTTTACCTACAGTGCATACACTTTCTTTCATTTTCAATGCCTATTGGAGCGCTAAAAGTCTTAGTGATCAATTAAAGTAAGGGTAAGAATGTCTCATTATATGTCTCTGTATTCTTTGTAGAAGACTGACTATACGTGGCGACAATGACTGTGACAGTACAATATGTAAAAAAAGTATTGTTTTCCAGCAAAAACGGAAATAAAATGGAAAGGAAGCCTTTTTCTAAGCACAAACAACACGACCTCTCGCACCACCACAAAATAAATAATAATTTTAATAATTAGTCGGGATTCCCCATTTTCAAAGAAAATAAAGAAAATAACACATAATTCTCTATTGGTAAGGCCGTGCACGCGCTCACATCTGCGAAATAAGCCATCGTCATTAACGAATTACCCTCTCTAGATACATCGGTATAAAAAGTCATAATGAAAATTAACAAAACTAACTACAGTGAATATGTATGTAACATACATCGGTGTCACAGAGCTGGGTGATACATCGGTGTCACATAGCTGGGTAACGTATCTTTCGGCATTACTTTAAGTGTTCTTTCCGTATGATGGCAACTTGATTTATCCCCAGTGAAGAAGCTGATTTTTTCTTGCCTGATTTTGTCGATTATAATCCGGACATTTTCAACATTGTTTTCCTTCTTTATTTCCTTTTTCTTTCTTTCAATACTGTCGCAGTCATTGAATAAGCACCAGGACAGTGTAGTTCTGTCTCTCCACCACCAACCATCCCATCCACACCAACACAACCAGACCAAATATCTAGAAATAAGCCATCTTCATTATAGAAATACCCCTTTATTTAGATACATCGCTTATAAAAATCAACAAAACATGTATGTAAAATACATCGATGTCACAAAGCTGGGTACGCATATATTGGCATTAATATTAGTGAAAAGGACGGCAATATTGATAACGATGAGAATCTTTAGGAAGTCCGATAATCCATCACGTTTGTCCTTCTTGTTCAAGTTCATTCGAAACTGAATGCAACATACTCGCGGTGGCGAAACCAGGTGACTTTTTGATCGTAATATCAACAAAGCGCTGGATTCAGGTAAGGTTTGGCTTCATAACTTTCTTAAGGTGTGACGAAGTGTGTTAATCTAAACCCGTACAAAATGAGCTCTTTCCTCCGCCGCAAAAGGTAATCTGATTCCTATAGTGCTATGTGAGGAAAGCCCTCTCAAATGCATAGTCACGACCATACCACTGTTACAAATGGAAAACATTTTAAAAAGGGATTTGCCAATGAAGTACTCTTTTAGAGGTCGTTTTTGTGCATTTTAGTGGGTTCAGATTTTCGATTTTAAGGAGGATTAATTCAAAAAAAATTCTTTAATGTGTCTCCTAACCACACCCCCCCCTTTTGATGACAAGGAGGATTAATCCTCCATTACAAACTTCTTGTTGGTGAAAGAGTCCGTCGTTAAAAACGTTATATAACACCCCATAAACACAAGAAAGGAACAAAGTCCAACAACATTTGATAATCAAAATATATTTATTTTACCAATACCTTAAATATTTACATAAGCACAGCACAGCATACATTAAACAATTTCAATAACAAAAATGGAGGATTAATCCTCGACCCTATACCATAAACATTTCCTCGCCCCCACATTCATGTTTTAAGATTTTGTTCAACAAAGCAGAGCTTAAACATCACTCAAAACTTTGTTTAAAGAGAAAGCACGATTAATCCTTGTCCCGCATAAATATCAGATGAAGTTATTTATTGAAAAAATGCAATAAATTAAGAAATGAAATGGAGGATTAATCCTCCACCTGTACAATCAACTTTCAAAAAAGGCAAACTTTAGCAACATTTTAAAATACTAGTTTTCCAGAAATCAAAGAGAAAGGAGGATTAATCCTCGCCCCCACATTCATGTATTAAGACTTTGTTCAACAAAGCAGAGCTAAAACATCACTCAAAACTTTGTTTAAAGAGAAAGGAGGATTAATCCTCGTCCCGCATATCCATGTTTGCAAAAAATATCAGATGAAGTCATTTATTGAAAATATGCATTAGTTGAGTTTTCTAAAATAAATTAAGAAATGCAATGGAGGATTAATCCTCCACCTGTACAATCAATTTTCAAAAACGGCAAACTTTAGCAAAATTTGAAAATACTAGTTTTCCAGAAATCAAAGAGAAAGGAGGATTAATTCTCGCCCCCACGTTCATGTTTTAAGATTTTGTTCAACATCACTCAATTTTTCATCTATCGAACAAGTTTAAAAAATAAGACTTTACCAGGAAGCAAAGAGATGGAGGATTAATCCTCGCCCTTTTTTCATATATTGTGCAAGTATTTATTTCGATGTATTAGTTGAAAATACTTCAAGAATTTCAAGCACACCATCGAGGATTAATCCTCCATCTATAAAACAATATTTTTTTCAAAAAGCAAAGAGAAACAAGGATGCAATTCATGTATTGTGCAGTTATTAATTTCGATCTCGCATGCTAATGTGTGTTGAGAATACGTCAAGAATTTCAAAAACAAAACCGAGGATTAATCCTCAACCTAAAAAATCAAATTTCAAAAACATTACTTTTCAAGAAAGAAACAGAAAGGAGAATTAATCCTCGGCCCCACATTCATGTATTATAAAAGTTATCAATACAATACCGTTTCCGCTAATGCTGCAGCCGCTGCTACTGCTACAACTACTACTACCACCACCACCACCATCACCACTGCTAGTACTACTACAACCACTACTACTACTACTACTACCACTACCGCCACCGTTACCGCTACTGCCGCTGCCGCTGCTACTGCTACTACTACTGATACTACTACTACTACTACTGCTGCTGCTTATACTACTTCTACTACTACTACTACGACTACTACTACTACTACTATTACTACTACTACTTCTGCTACTACTACTACTGCTACTACTGCTACTATACTACTGCTACTATTACTACTACTACTACCGTTACCGCTACTACTGCTGCTACTACTACTACTGCTACTACTACTACTACTACTGCTACCTCTACTACTACTACTACTGCTACTGCTACCACTACTACTACTACTACTCCTCCTCCTCCTCATCATCATCATCATCATCATCATCCTCCTTCTTCCTGATTTGGATTATTCTATATGTTGACGATATGGTAACTTCAAATGTTACTCTTTTATTCAATATTTCGGCCTCTTGTCCTTTTTCAATACTGCTACTACTACTACTACTACTGCTGCTGCTACTGCTGCTGCTACTGCTGCTGCTACTGCTGCTGCTACTACTATTATTACTATTTCTACTACTACTACTACTTCTACTACTACTACTACTACTACTACTTATACTACTACTACTAATACTACTACTGCTGCTGCTACTACTACTACTACTAATCTATGGTATCAGCATCAGCAGCACAGTAACAGAAGTAGCAGTAGTGGTGCTAATAGCAGCGGCAGTAACAGCAATAGCAGCAGCAGCAGTAGTAGTAGTAGTAGTAGTAGTAGTAGTAGTAGCAGAAGTAGCTGTAGTGGGTTTAGTGGTGGCAGCAGCAGCAGTAACAGCAGCAACAGCTATAGTAGTAGTAGCAAAATTAGTAGTATCGGTATTAGTAGCAGCTATGATAGTCAGCATCGACGTATCTGCATGTTTTCGACCATGTTACAGCACTGTGTAATGGGTCCCGGACTGTTACAAAGCTTCAACATGTTCTACAGCTATGTCTTTTATCCTGCAATATAGGACATTTGAAAGGATACGTCAGCAGTGACGTACACAAATGATTAAGTATGCATGTATATATATAACGACACATTTCCTTACGTTTGTACCGTACTTAAAACAATATGTGAGTCAAACACAATGTATGTAACTTGGATACACTAGATGCGGATTCAGGCGTGGGTGGCGCATCCTTACACCCTTCTCTTCCACTCTTATATCTGAGAATTGTTCATAGAAACATTGTTCATCATGTTCATAGAAACAATATCAACCGTATTCGCACAGTTATATATAGTTCATAGCATGGCGGATCCGGAGGACCAGGACCACCACGCTTGATCCGTATTATATTTTTTTGAAGAAACATTATATCATTCAAAATATCAGTTTGGGCGCAAATCATATTATTTTAAAGTAGCTATCCCGCCAACAACAGCCAATTCGTACAACTTAGGTACACCGACTCTAAACCTACTGACGAGGAGGTATATATATAACTTACATATTTTGAGAATTCAAACTCTATCGACACCATATAAACGACTTTAACCAGCCAGACCAAACCCCAAAACTGGAGCGTCGAATTAGGAGTTGCCAACTTATAATTCATTTTACGCATATTCAGTCAATGGTATTTCAAGAAATCAAAAAACTATACGTTTAATAGACAAATATACATTATTATATGACATGAACACCTGGATAGATTTTTTTAATAATCGGTTTTGTGGTCAAATTTTGCAGTAATTTGGCGGGTTAGTATCTTTAAAACAGAAACAGTATAGTAGACAACTCGCTTGCTGGTCTGTTAAAACTTATTTACATATTTTCGGACCAGCCACCAGGGAGATTAAGCTGATTTCGTCACGTGATCAACACTTTCTCACATATAAACCGCTGAATAACCATGTTAAATTATTGAACTTTCTATGGACGCACTCTAAAATGCATACTTATTTGTAGATTCTATTTTGTTTTCATGCAGAATGTTTTCATTTCACATGCAACCCAGACTTCCTCATAACTCCAGGAGCACTGACTTTAATGTGTCTGATAGCAAGGTGTGCTGCACGCAATCTCCGTAAATTGCCCTGAAATATGTTATCGTGTTAATTACAGATGTTTTTAAAGGATTTCAGGTGATTTCACAATGAAATGGTCTCTTGTAAACAGGGCATATTACCTTTACACTGCTGAATTAGTAGGATTTATCGTAAAATAGAATGTTAAGCATATACGGGGTGGCGAAACCACGTGCCTTTTTGATCGGTTACACGGCAAAACATAAAGGTAACAAATCGCTCGATTCAGGTAGGATTTTTCTTCATAACTACCTTATATTTAAGAACTGTGTTCAAATAACGCGCACATACCCTTACATTGTAAATGCTTTCCTCCGCCGTAAAAGGCAACTTTGTTCATTCAATACTTTTTGAGATAAGCCCTCCCAAAACGTTTCCGGTCATATATTTATTTTGTTTCCAAGACTGAGAGGGCTAATCTCCGAAAGTACTAAATAAATCAAATATTACCATTTGCGGCGGACGAAAGAGCTCACTTCGAAGAAGGAGTATGTGCTCTTTAGGTGAATATTATTCGACAAGTATTAAGCAAGATATGAAGCGAACATTTACCTGAATCGAGCGTTTTGTTTACACTTTTTTACCGTAAATCCAATCAAAAAGTCACGGGGTTTCGCCACCCTGGTATATATTTATATAAACATATTAATTAACTTTGGACGTTTTAATGAAGGCTTTATTATATTAACTAACTGTGTATTTTTTAATATTTGAAAATCACAGTAATTTCGACAATCGACAACACTACAGTTACCAACACGACGGATGTAACAAAATATTTATCTCAAGATCATCTCATCCTTAGATGATTATCTATTTATCAACACATCCTTAACTACTCTCTATATCAACCCATACTTAAATATTTTGTGTATCAACCCATCCTTAACGTCTCACAACACAGTTAATTTTACACTGCTCTGCATATGTACCAGGACCCCTCTGAACCACTGTAGAACTTCCTGAATTTTCTTAAAAATACTTGACGACTGTTGCCCGAATTATCCAGCAAAAAACACAGGGTTGACCAATTTGCTGCTTTTTTTAAATATCAATAGTTTGAAGAGACCCTCTTGAATTTGTCCATTTCACTTTCGTTTTCAAGTGTATCACGACCCGGTATTAGATTCTCAGATCTGGGCTCAGAAACATTCAGGCATATCCTAACCTGTATGGAATCATGAACGTGTCCCATTCTTGTCACCTGCAACAAAAAAGAAAAACTATTTGCACATTTTAAGAAATAAACAAGAACCAAATAACAGAGATTTTTTTTTAAGCGCCAGAAAGTTCCTACCGTGACTGCCTACCGTGACTGGCAAGAGAAATAACTGTTTAGTGAGACCTTGAATAATATCTCAGGTCGATCCATGTTTACAATGGACGCAAAGGCTATTATAGTTGTGCTTAGCGGGTCAATATTGCATCAAATAAACTCCATAACTGCTGAGTATGCAAAGCTGCTCGGAGGCCATCACGATATAGTTTTCGCTTTGTTGAAATTGTGTTTTTAACGATGTATGTCTAGAACATCTTTATCTTATTTGAATACCAGAACATTGCTAACTGGTTCAAAATAAAGTCTAGCCTCGCTATAATAATAATCCAGAGCAATACACATATGTTATATGATCTTTTTTAATACTGGTCCGTGATATGATGGGATACAATACCCATCTAAAATATGGCCTGGTGCTATACTCGTCTATGAAAAGGTATGGTGTTATACACATCTGTGATATGGTGTGGTGCAATACCCATCTGTGATATGGTTTGATGCAATACCCATCTGTGATATGGTCTGATTTTTACTCATCTGTGTGATATGGTGTGATGCAAAACCCATCTAAAATATCGTCAGACCTGGAATTCACCAACCATTCTTGAGGATATATTAAGCCCAAGTATGCAAATTTCAATCACAGATATTTCTATAAGGTTGAAGTATAAACATCCGTAACTAGCTGCTATGTGTAAATATTATAAATACTAATAAATAGCAACTTCATACGATTGTCTATCTTTGAAAGTCATGGGATACTTGTGAACACAAGTTGAATATTTGGGCTTCAGTCTAACAATATTCTCAAGAATTGTTGGTGAATTCCAGGCCTGGTGTAATACCCATCATGGTATAGTACCAATATATGATATGGTCTGGTATAATTCCCATTTATGATATGGTCTAGTATAATGCACATGTGTGAAATGGTATGGTACAATTCATAGCTGTGATATGGTCAGGAGTAATGCCCATCTGTGATATGATCCATGCAATACCCATATGTGATATGGTCTGGTGCAATACCAATCTACGATATGGTCTGATGCAATACCTATCTGTGATATGGTCTATTCAGTGCTAATGTTTGATATGGTATATTGCAATACCTATCTGTAATATGATCTGATAAAGACCAATATTTGATATGGTATGTTACAATGCCAATCTGTGATATGGCCTGATATATTACCAATATGTGATATGGTTTGTTATAAAGCCTATCTGTGATATGGTATATTGCAACACCAATCTGTGATATTGTCTGCTATAATGCCCTGATATAGTAACCATTTTTGATATTGTCTGGTATAATGCCCATCTGTGAGATGGTCTGGTGCAAAACCTATCCATAATATGTATTTTTGATCTATGATATAATATGGTGTAATACCAATCTTTGATATGGACTGCATGGTGCAATATCCATATTTCTTGCATACCGGACAAGGATATCCGGCATTTTACCGTGGCTAAATATTTCCATCTCACCCTAGGGTCGAGATAAAATTCACGCGCGCCAACATCCGGTATGCAGAAAAACATACAAAACCTTAGTAGCTTGCGGCGACGACGCACAACATGTCTCTGATATGCAAGAACAAGAATCTATCATGGGTATTCGGTTCAGATAGGGAATTCCAACCCTCGGTATAAGTGTTTTAATCGGACCCTCAGCAGAGCCTCGGTTCCGATAAAAAACACTTATACTTCGGGTTGGAATTCCTTATCTTCACCGGATACCCATGAAAGATTCGTATAATATTATGATCAGGTTTAATGCCCATCTGTGATGAGTCTGGTAAAAAATCCCATCTATGTTATGGTCTGGTATAATACATATATGTGATATGTTCCGGTACAGTACTCAGCTGTGTTATGGTCTCGTACAATACTCATGTGTGATATGATGTTGTGCAAAACCCATGTAAAATACTTAACTGTGGTATTGTCTGGTTCAATACAATTTAATAATATGAATAAGGCACTGCCTCATGGCGAGCGTCGGTTTAAGTAAATGAAATGGTTACATTGTGTAATATTACTCATACTGTAATATCTTATAACATAGGGATTTTCTAAACCCAACTCAGCTGCTCCGTTCTAAAAAACGCAACCCACTACTATTCACCAGGGTGTATACTTACTCCCTGTATTCACATACAAACTTTGCGATCATCACATAAAAAAAACTAATTCAACAAATTATTTAAGCATAACTTTTCGAAATCGAAATGGGGATCTACACATTATACTCTATTACTTCCAAATGAAACCGTGGAGCGCTGTGATCTAGTGGTAGAGCGTTGGACCCATGATCCAAAAGTCGTGAGTTCGATTCCCGCCATTGCGTTGTGTCCCTGAGCAAGACACTTTATCTGCATTGCTTAGTACTGGTTCTACCCAGGAAGACATCGAGAGTGATTCAGATAAGTTCATAGAGCTTTCGTTACAATCGATGTAAAATAAATAAGTTTAAACTAAATCAAACCAAGCACTGCAGTGTGATTTCCATTGTAATGTTGGCAGGTCTTTTACCCACTAGAAATTGTGAAGACTTCCGACCCTAGCCTGGTCATTTTGGTGGAGAAAAAATAGCGCGAAAACTGTCTAAAAAGTGTTGAATACATGCATTGTTTTTGTGGGAGCAGGATAATATGAAACATTTTAGATAAACTTTCTTCTATGAACATATCCAGAACAAAACAATATTGAACAATTTAAGTGGTGGAAATGTTTTCCAAAATAAATAAAATAATAATATTAAATAAAATAAATAAATTAATAATAATAATTGTGAAGCAAATCGGCCACAGTTGTGAAAAAAATGACTTAAATAGTGAATAAGTGTCAGGTGAACTTGAATAAGCATGATCAGTATAATTATGTATGCATACTTTTTTTTTATGAGAATTCTCAGGATGATCCAATCTATTCCTATTTCCTAAATGTAAATGCCTTCACTTAGCAGCAATGATCAGGTAGGAAGGAATAGGAATGAATTGTTTCATGTGATACTGAATGTTGCGTTGTAAACCTTCTCGCCTCTCACCGCTGCAGGTTCGAATCCCGCTGGGAGCTCGACTTGTGAGGATGTGTCGATCCTTACGGATGGCGGGAGGTGTATAGTGGGTGGTCTGCCTCCACCACCCAAAAATCCACCGTCATATATAACCTTACATGTGTTGAAAATGACGTAAAACACCATACAAACAAACAAACAAATCATCGATGATGTGTCATTTGAAATAATCAGTTCGTTTAATACCTTGTTCCCAAGTCACCACTCTCTACATCCCCTCTTGAAATTAAAATTGCGTCGAACGTCACTGACTGACGTAATCAGCATTGAAAATTGTCATAATGGTGACGTACTATTACGTCTACAGTACAGTAGGTGTTTCACTTTGTCTACAAAGAACAAAAAAGGTTTACGTTTGTGCTTTCAAGTAAAAGAAAGGATATTTCACTTACCACGTTTGGTTTCGGATAAACAATTTAAGGATAAAAAGGTAGGCGAATAATTATTATTGCATATAACTATTGTTTCAGGTGAATTTTTATTATTAAGTGTAATTGAGACTTAAATGGCGCAGTGGGTCGTTAAATACCATTTGAACAAAAAGCAATGACACAGTTCACACAATCTCAGAAATGTATTACTATTAGATAGGATGGTCAGCGCTTAGCCAGCTTTCTTAGTCCTTTTGTCATATTGTATTTTCAATGAAATTGATATATATGTATTTTGGGCGTTCTGTTGTAATTTTTTTTTACCTCGAATTGCAGCAGAACGACCCCAAAATAAACACATATATAATAAATCACCATGAAATGGTGATTTTACTTGATTTATTAAAACTTTTTTAAAATAGGGGTAGTGAAGATTGCAAGTTTATTTATTTTTAAATAAATCACCATGAATGGTGATTTTACTTGATTTATTAAAACTTTTTTAAAATAGGGGTAGTGAAGATTGCAAGTTTAATTTTTTTTATAAGTTATCAAAATTATAAAATGTTTCTTTAATACAAAACAAATTTGTTGATTTGTTATTAAAATTACATTCAAATCAACAATTTTCCGACCTTGAATACAAAGGTGGTGGATCGTACTCATACACATTACTAAAACAATTTATTACACACTTTTTAGACTTTTTTGTAAGGTTGCCATTGCTTCCTTTCTTCCCTGTTCTACTAGTTCTTTTTTTTGAACTTCACTTATTTCAGCCTTTTTTTGTTTGGTGTCCTGTTTTAAACTATAATATTTATCCAACTCATCTAAAATCATCTTAAACTCTTGATCAGATATTTGTGCATCACTCAACGCTTTTGATATTAACTGCTTTATGCTATTTAACTTAGCCTCTGCCAAAGTTTTTATTTCATGATGTTTTTGAGCTTTTACATTAAGCTTGCGTCTGATAAAATTAACACAAACACCTGTAGCTCCACATATTATTGCTGCAATTTCCAAAGGTAACAAAACTGGAATAACAAATCCAATCCCAGCCATAATAACACCTGCTGATATCAAGGTAGTGTCAATTCCATCTGTAATATTAATACCACGTTTATATTTTTTATAAAGTGACTGACGTATATCTCGTTCTGTTATTAACTTTTTTTCAATTTCTGAAATCTTTTGTAATCTATAATTTTGTCCGTTTTCCACTGAATTTTCCACTGGCAAATCAGGATATATACTTGGTGCCGTTGGTTGCTTCGGCATTTTTTATTAATAAATAAAAAATTAAATTAATTCAATTAATAATGATGCCACCGTATTTACAGCTGTAGCGTTGGCAACCTTGCATACAAAGTTAACAACAGAACCAGCAAAAAACTTTAAAGGTTCATCAAAGTTATCATGATTGCGTGGAATGATGTGAAGCGTTATACCATAATTTGGTTGTTCAACACCATTGACAGAAACTATTACAGTTACGTCACCAACTAATCGGTCACTTGCTAAACCTATTCCCATAATCCGTCCACGGCGTGTCATTACATGCCCCACATTTGATTCTGCTCCACCGTTACCAAATGAGAGTATTCTATTTAACACAAGTGGGCCCTTAGCCTCCGCAAATATTGTTATAATCCCATATTTAAGATTATCAACTCTATCTTTCAAATGATTAAACTGGTCAACAAAAGGCACAACTTGCCTAGATAAATCTTTAACATCATTTATCAAAGCCTCTAAGTCTTCTGTTTTTTTAGGGCTTGGTGGTCCAAATATACTCATTGTTTTTTTTATAAAAATATATTTTTTAAATAATTTCTAAAACACAACTCATAGGCAAACCGCTATTAAGTATCTTGTTACCATACTCATCTCTGACTTCTATTGTGAATTCAGAAATTGCACCATTCATAAGACAGTGATATTCAGGATAAAAACTTGTGTATACTATATCTCCAAACTGCTTATTTACTACAGGCACAACACCTATAATAGTGCTTGGCGCACCATTGAAATAATTACTACTCGTATTAACTTGTTTCAGATGAACATATAGCTGTTTGTAAGGAGCTAAATCCATTGGGTTATCTCCTATATTAGTACCTTTCAACCATTTTCTGTCCTTGTATCCCAGCATTTTTGAAAGACCGCTTGACATTCGTGTTTCTATTGGCGGTTGCGAATCTATAATTACGAGGCCAGCTTGGACAATATTGTCCAGAATAATCTTTTCATTTAGATTTTTAAACCTTTTTACCAAGTCTTGAAAGTTAAAAAGTCCATTAGGGAAATGAAATATTTTATCTGGGTTTCTTGTCTTTATGGTTTCATTAATAATATTATACCAACCGATAGTGTATGTAAAACTTTTTAATCCAACGCGCTTAGTTCCATCTCTATTATCGATATACTGTTGTAAATTAATAGAGTTGTCTATGTTTGAAATTGTATGAAACATTTTTTTTAATATATATATATAAAAATACAAACTAAAAATGATTTCTAAAGAATTCAAATATAACCCAGATGCTCACTATTCAAATACTTTTAGCAAGAAAGTGATAGATATAATAAATCAAAACATAGTCATTACATCAGACGGTAAAGGCTTCAAAGCATCATTTTCCAATGTCTTTGAAAATTACAAACTCCCATACGTCAAATCAGATGCTATAGTCCAACGCTGGGGAACAGATTGGATGTTATTTTGGCAGAATCAGTTAAACTTTGCTATTTGGTGTGCGACAACTGGATGTGGCATTGATTTCAACAATCATCTAAAAGCTGATACTTTGGTTGGTTCGTTATTTCGATTTCGTGTCTACTACCAAGTCAGAAGAATATTATTTGAGATGAGTGTAGCATTACCGCAAGACTCAAATTGGAATGCGTTTAATAACACATATAACCGAAACGCGTACGAAAGAATATGCAAGGAGTTTAACGTTGACTTATATTCAGACTGGAGACAGAAACAAAGCTATAATAATGGTCTAGGAACAATTTACAATTACTGGACACATATTGGTTATCATCCTTTGGTAAATACTGTATACGACAACAAAACGATGAGTTTTACAGTCTATGAGAGTGATAAAACATATCACATTGATTACATTGCACAAGGATCTGAGGCAGACAACAGCTGGTCTACTTTTATACTAGATAGTTCATCTGGATTTACAAGAGCAGGAGTAGAAAGAATCAATGACAGCATAAGAACATACTGCTGGGCAATTCTTGGTTCACAATCACAAACAAGAACAGATATACTTGGAACTGGAACAGCATTTGATGCACAGAAACAATTTCTGGCAAATGTAGAGGACGCAATAAAATAGCCCCATCGACTTGCCCAGTCAAATTTCAAGATATGAAAACACCCTAAAATATGCAAGAAGTAAAGTAAATTTTGTTTATGGAAGTGGATTGTACATGTCTCCGAGTGACATGGAGTTGAGAATTGGAACAATACAAGACTACAATAATGAAATTGTAATAGCAACCGATGCACAAGCATTAGGATTGAATAATGATGTAAATGTAAAACCAGTGCCACCAAAAAATTTTCAACCTTTTCAAGGCACCACAACAAAGAAATTTCTGTCGGACTTTGATAAATCAATACATAAAACTGTGGAACATAACCCACCAGAAATACAAAAAATAGCGATTGAACATGAAGATAACAAAACAACTATAATTGTTGGTACTATAGTAATAGGTCTTGCTGCATTACTTATTTACGAGATTTACTAAACCACTCTTTGGCTGCCACATATAACAACCCGGAAACAAACACAAGCAGAGCCCATAGATTGTTACCAAGCCAATTAATAACATTACCTGTTGCAGATAAAAGCCATGATACTATTGCACCAATAACTCCTGGAAGTGCTGCAGCAGCTTTACCAGCTAGGTTGGCAAGAAGTTTACCAAGATTAAGTAGTTGTTTTTTTATCCAGTCTTTTACACTTGATGGATCAGGTTTTGGAGTTGGAGTTGGAGTTGGAGTTGGAGCAGCACTTGATGTAGGAATAATGGTCTCAACTAATACCCCAATAATCATACCAAAGGCAGTCAAAATACTAACAATAGTAATACCTTGCTCCCTAAACAAGGTTTTGATTCTCTCACCCAATGTTGTGTCTTATTTTAACACCTTATTTATAGTTTCTTGTATCCTGTTTATTTGACTGCGTAATGCTTCTTTGTTTTCACTCGCCGCTTCAAGTCGTGAACTTCTTTCATCTTCTAAGTTTTTTATTCTATCACGTATGCGCTCTTGTTGAAACTCATCCTCCTGCCCGGGGGTGCTAACCTGTTCTAATTTTTGTTTTTCTTTTGCTATATCTTTATCAAGCTCAGTGAGCTATTAGTAAGTTCTCCACGAAAGCTTTGCAATACCTTGTCTAAACCTTGTAACTCTCGCATTGTTAGACCTTCTGTTTGTGTTTGAACAGCAGTTTTAGAATGAGTTTCATCTATTGTAATACTCAAATCACTCTCAATTGTATTTACAGCATCTACTGTATTTTGTACATCTTCAGTTGTTGAAAAGTTTGCATTGGTATATTTTCTCCTTCTTTTGTGATGGTATCTCTTGTTTTTACCAAGGATGCTAATTCTGCCCTACCCTGAGCAATTCTTTCACGTGGAACTAATAAATCATAATCTTTTAAAATATTTCTGATAAAATTAATACCATGTTTTTTAACTAAAGTGTCCAGCTTATAAAACTTGATTGGTTCTTCTGGATTATTTCTCTTATAATATGTAAGTGGAACATCATCCGTCCCAACTGCATATAACATTGTTCTACCGATTTCGACCTTAGCCACTCTAAAATCATTTTTATAATCAATTCCGCTGATCTCAGCATTAACTTCAGTAAAACATTGTGTTAGTTGTTCTTCTGTTTTATCTTCTCCTTGAAGCTGATCAATATAGTTATTTTCATTTACAATTTGTCTCTGGAATTCTGGGTCAGGTTGTATAAAATCGTCTTCAAATGCTTTATCCAAGTCTTCTTCAGTCATATCAAACGCAGGATTTTCAAATCCTCCTTCAGCCATTGTTTATTTTATTTAATTTTAAAAAATATATTTAAAAAATAAAAACAATGTCAGCTTACGGAAACAAACTCAGCCCTCATAGAAAACTAAGAGAACCTCATGGTGCCAAGGGCATCCGCACAAGTGTAGTAATAACTAATAATCCATCAACAATAGACCAAAACCAGCAACTGCTTGTAAGATTTCCAAATCTAAGTACTAATGATGTGATAGTTCCAAGTACTGCTCGTCTTGCCTTTGAAATAGAACTTAAAAGCAGAACAGACGCCAACGCTACTCTATTTCAAAATCTGGGTAGAACAATTGTGAAAAAAATGACAATAAGAATAAGTGGCAATGAAGTCATGTCAATAGATGACAGTGATATATATCATTGTTATGTAGATTTATGGAAAAGCCCTACTGAACGACAAAACATAGCTTACCAAGGTATTGGTAAACCAAACATGTTAAAACATAGAGTTAGCGCGGGAGATGCTTCCTCAGACACTAAAGATGAAGCTATAGCAGCAGCTTATGGAAATAGATTTTGTATTCCACTAGACTTTGAAATGTTAGAAAGTCATATGCCATTTTATCAAGCGGGGCTTGGTGATAGGTTAGAATATGAATTAACGTTTAACGATTATAACAAAGTTATCAAAAGCGCTGATGCTGATGCATCTTATGTAATAAAAAATATCTGCTTGGAATTTGATACGGTTAGTGATGTTGAATTATTTAGACAAATAAGACAGCAAATCAATGGTAAGATGTCATTTATGTATGATCGTATCTTGCGACATAGAAAAATAATAGCAAACAAATCTGATACTCTTTGGAACATCAACATTAATGTACCAGCACGGAGCATGAAAGGTATTTTAATGTTGTTTGAAGACCCAGAAAGAACAGACACGGAAACCTATTACAACCCAAAGATTGAAAAGGTTGAAATGACAATAGAGGGAGTACCAAATCACTTGTATAGTCAGGGCATGAAGGCATATCAACATTGGGATGAAATCAACAAATATTTTGCTTTAACATCAAAAAGAAACAAAGAGACAGAAATAGTAGCGAGGGACTTAAACTTTACCAGTGTTTCTCTTGAGACCTATTTGACAAAATCATATGCTTTGTGGCTTGACCTTAGAACATGTGATGACAATTTATTACACGGCAGTGGAAGAAGAATAGAAAACGGTAGTGAAGGTATAACGATATTAATAAATAAAAAAGCAGATGCAGATCAAACTTTAAATATTTATATATATATAATACAAGATGCGCAAATCAATTTCGAAGATGGAAGATTCAAAGAAGCAGGATACTAGTTTGCAACAAAAATATCCTAAATATTCACACAGTGCCATTATTTGTGGGCAGACAGGCTGTGGTAAAACAGAGTTTGTTCTTGACATACTTGAAAAAGAGTATGTTGGAGTTTTTGAACATATAATTATATTGTGCCCGACTATAAAGTGGAACGAGGCTTATAAAAATAGATCCTGGATAGGAGATGTAAGACATCCAAAAGATAAAAAAATAATAATTGTCAATCCTGTTGGTAAAGACGGAAATGAAAAGCTTCAAGAACTATTGCGTTCATGTTTCGAAAAATATGCTGGCCAGCCAACATTATACATCATTGACGATTGCTCAGCCACAAAAGAATTAACAAAGAAAAAAGATATGTTGTCAGAGTTGACATTCCCTGGTCGTCACGCTAAACAATCAGTGTGGGTTATTTCACAGAGATATAATTCTGTATTGAAAGATTTGAGAGAGCAAGCAAAATGGTTGTGTATGTTTTACACCAAAGACAGAGATAGTTTTGAAAATTGTTTGAGAGAGAATGATGTTATTCCAACGTTGGAGGAGAGAACCAGAATAAGAAAAGCTTTAGCTAAGACTAAATATTCGAAGTTAATTTTGAGGACTGACCAACCAACTGGTTATTGGGTTGAATAATTTTTTTAAAAATACAATTTAGAGTTTCCAATATAACCCATACACTCAATGCACTAGCCAATATCGGTACAAAATCACTACTCATGTTTTGTGGGTCTTGTAAAATATACTCTCTCGGCTCACATATAAAATATTCTACGTCATCCTTTGTCACAGAAATTACAGGCGTTTCCTGTGCACCTTTTTCGTACGTTTGTAAAAACTTACTTTCTGAAACACATATACAACATTTTACGTCATCTCTTGTCATAACATCCAGTGCTATTTTATTTAGTTATAATCACTATTCTCACCGTCTGTTATTTTCAAATCCATTTTTTCTTATATAATATTTTTTTATTATTACAAAATATATTTTTTTACAACTGTTGCTAATAGTAATACTAACAGCAAAGTAGCAATGTTAATAGCAATACTGACCATGAATATAGTATTGCTAATAGCATTGCTCATAGCAAAGTAGCAATGTTAATAGCAATGCTTGCAGCAAATTAATAATGTTAATTAAAAAAATAGCAATGTTAATAACAATGCTATTAACAATACTAACAATTACTAGTTGCATGAATATCGCAGCTAGTTGTTTTGTATTTTATATTTATTTCAAGATAAAAAATAAGATTAATAATATAAAAATGAATGCGGAAGAACTATTACAAAATATATCGGAACAGACGGAACCAGATGAATCAAAGCAACAAGAAACAAAAAAAGAAAGATTATCAGCCATAGTAGCTGGCGGTGGTAGTCGTCAATATTTGGTCAAGGACATACAACTCACAAACATAGATGGCATGCCACCAGATGAAATTAACAAACTTTACTGCAGATATGAAGCAAGGCTTGGGGCAAGCATGACTAAGACTTTAGGCAATTCTTTTATTAACTTGTATGTGATGGGAGTATCAAAATATTTTAATGTAACCAATCCACCAAAGCTGATAGAAGATTTGGAGGAAGACCCATTTATTAATCATGCTTTGACAAGTGCTTGTTGTGAGTTGTATTACAGGTATGGAATGTGCTTAGCACCATTTACAGCAATACTGACAACTGTTAGACATATTGATTTTAATAAAAATAAAAATACAGATAATATAAATGGAGAACCAAGAGAGTGAAGTTATACCTGTTGTTACACAACCTGTTGAACAACAAAAAGTAAAAAATCCAAAAAGAATAGAAGCTGGAAAAAAGGAGCAGCGGCAAGAAAGGCAAAGCGTTTGCTTCAGGATGCAAATCAAAATGCTGCAAATCAAATAACAAAAATAACAATAGGTGAAGAAGAACCAGAAAAAATCAAAATAAACGTATACAAAAATTATATTCCACCGTGTCTGGTTTTATTAGGCATTGCTGGGTTGGGTTTGTATATTTATAACAAGAAATCTGCTACGCAGCCTGTAGCTGTGCAACCTGTTCATGTTGCACCAAAAGACCCGTTTGATTTTTAATAATTTATTTTAAAAAAATAATCATATAAAAAAAAATGGCAGCAAGTATTGACGGAAAACAAATTGTAAATATGATGTATCATGCTGGAGTGGAAACACTTTTAACTATTGGATATTCTGAAATTGGCAGAAAACTACTAAAAAGACCAGCACCTAAAGTGGATTTTAATATAGAAAATGTTGGGATGCTGTCTGTGGATATAATGTTAGCAATGGCTACAAAGGATATGCTGATTAAGCAAGGTATTATTCCTGCGGATATTATGAAATAATTTTAAAAAATATATATATAAAAAAAATGGCATTGGCGTTTAGCGGTTCAAATTATTTCTTTTCAAAAATGGGAAGTCATTCAGATGAGGAAAGACAAAGGCATGACAAAGCAGTGGAACAATTAAACGCAGCACAAGTGGAGTGGAATAAAAAAGAACAGAGAGATTAGATTTTATTAATAAACAACTACAAAAAGAACATCATGCAAAGCAGACTTTTGATGATGTAGACCAAGCTATGAAACAGTAGTATTACATAACTGGTAAACATTTGCTTTTGGAACCGGAGCCCAAGTTGAGTGATTTTTATACACCATCTCCGGATCAACAGAATAGAGAAATTACGTTTATTGTGGTGGGCATGGCTGCAACTGGATTTGTGGCGTACAAATTGATTTCATAAAAAAAAATTGTTTAAAACTATAATTACTTTGGACTTTTTTGGATTTGAAATGACTAAGTTTACTTTGAAAAGACTAAGTCATATGCATGATACCTATTTTTTTTGTTGTTTTTACATGGTTTCAATCCAAGTGGTCGAATATAATATGGTGGTTTAGCACTATTCTCTAATTTATTTTTGAGATGATCAGGCGCCCATACTTCACCGTTGTCTGATAATGTCAATACCATGGATGGACCATATTCAGTATCTACTATTTTCGTATCTGTAATTTTGTATATTTTATTTAGTTCCAAGTCTGTCCATTTCTTTGTGCTATTTTGATATTGCTCTTCGAGCAGTTCATCAAATTGTACAGTTGTGATTTCCATTTTTTCTTTATAGTTATATAAAGTTTAATCTTTAGTAGAAAAAAATGGAAAAGATTTATTACAGCCCAAAAGGATTTTGGAGAGGTTACACAGCAGTTAAAAAATTGTCAAAAGAGGCTGGTGTCAGTGAAAAAAAGGCATTAGAATTTTTAAAGAAACAAGCTGTGTAGCAGATTTATTTACCCGCGCCAAAGAAAATAGTTAGACCCAGGTTTGATGTTTCTGCTAAGAATGGAGTGCATCAAGCTGATTTGTTATTTTTACCGCATGATACTTTTGGGATTGGTCGTGGACGCAAGACATATACATATGCGTTGACTGTTGTTGATATTGCAAGTAGATATAAAGAAGCGGAGCCACTGACTTCCAAGGATAGTAAAGAAGTTGCCAAAGCATTTGAAAATATATATAGTCGGCATCTAAAATATCCAAAGTTATTACAAGTGGATCCAGGCAGAGAATTTATGGGTGCAGTATCACAGTTGATGGTAAAACACAAAGTAAATATCAGACGAGGCAGAACAGAAATACACAGAGACCAAGCTTTAGTGGAAAGATTTAACAGAACATTAGCTGAAAGATTGTTTGGTTATCAGTATGCTAAGGAAATAGATTCGCAAAAACGTAATAGAGAATGGGTAAAGAGATTACCAGAAGTTGTTAAAGCCATAAATTCGGAGACAAAAAAGCCTCCTCTTGTTGAAACAAAAATATTAAAAGATGATCCTATCTGTATAAATGCAAGTGTAAGATATTTATATCAACCCGGGGAACAAGAAGGTGGAAGACGCAGAGCAACTGATCCAATGTGGAGTGTAGATATTCACAAGATTAAAAGTTATATGGTGACGCAAGGTATAAGAGTTTATTATTTGAAAGCACCAGCGCCGCAGAGAGGATTTGTCAAAGAAGAATTACTTATTGTTCCTGCTGATACCCAAATTCATAAGTTTTTATAGAAACCGTGTGCATCAGTTGTAATTCCATCTTCTCGGATGTATCTTTTTGAATAAAATGGTGACAGTGTTACTTTGTTTACTTTTATGCCATATATTTCATGCTTTATTGAGCGTATCATATTCATTTCATGGGTGTATTTTTTCTTGTTAAATAGTGCATCCTTCTAGTTTTCAAAATTTATTTGTTTTTTGACTACATAAGTTTTTACACCCTTTGCTTTTTTAATAAGTTGTTCATCCGCTCTCAAAATCGAATATAGCTTAGGCCTCAATCCAACATACTCAGCTATAGCAACACCAGCACATTCGTCTTTCATTTTACCCAATACTGTTTTGTTTGTATCATCATGCATTGGGTGATCTTGAGGATAATCACTCAAGTCATACTCATCTTTCATTTCAGCCATGTCTTTGTATGCATCATCTGTTCTGATGTCTACAAGCAAGCTGTCAGTATCTGTGTATAATAAAGTACAGTTATTTTTGTACCTTTTTTTCAAAGTATTATAATACCAATCATACATATGGTACTTTGATAAATCCAATACTGCCATTCCAACATAAATTGGTTTGTTTAATGTTAATTTTGTTTTGTTTACATGTACTGCTGATAATTCATCTGAAAATTTTATACGCCTGTTAAAGTTGGGTTTGGCTATTATTTTTCTTATTTTTTCATTTTCAGAGCCGTCAGTTCTTACTAATTTTATATCAGTTCGCTTTCTTAAATTTTCCATTGTTTTTCCAAATACTGAGTTATTCATAAGCTTGTAAAAATCTTTTTCAAATTGTGATTTAGCTTTTTTCCTGAGTTCTGTGTTTAAATTTATGTATGATGCCATCCATGTTTTTTCATTAAATTCTAATACTCTGTGTATTTTCTTTAGTTTCATGCCTAAAGATAAATACAGTTGCAGGTTTTTGTAATGTATCACATATTTTTCTTTGTCCTTAAGATTGGGAACTAGTTGTTCTGTATTTATCATGCCATTATTTTCTAACAGATCTGTTTGGTATTCAGACAACCATTCTTTTTTCACTGCTAATCTTTCCGGTGCAAGCGGATAGTCATTGTGAGCTTCATGAAGTTCTTTTGGATATTCCAAATCAACTTCTAGAAAATATCCTTTTCCTTCTTTTGACTCTGGCAAGGTTTCTGATTCCACCCACTTAAAGCCAGAATATGGAAGTGGCTGACTCATTGCCCAACCATAGAGGTTACAAGCATCATAATACATTAAAAAGTTGTTTTCCTTGTTAGGGTTATAATCAACTACATGTGGATTGTTTGCTTTGGCATATCGTTTTGATACCATACTAATTCCACCACGCATACCTTTTTCTATAAATAAGTGCATGTCATTGTCTGTCAAAAGTTCCAATTCTATTTTTGAATGTTTAAGTAAAGCATCCCAAGATAATCCAGGTGCTGTATAGTAATGTAAAGCATCAAGTTTGTATGCACTCATACATGTTTTTCTAAAAGTTTGAAACACATCTGCTAACAGAGTTATATCAGTTTTTAGATATAAATCATGATAGTCTCCAAGAGTTTTACAGTTAAACTCTTTCCATATTTTTTGAGCGTATTCGTAATCTTTGGAACTTATACTTTCATCTGAGAGACTACTGTAAAACTTTTCTATAGGTGGTAATTGCGTTTCCTCAAATCTTTCCACACTGTCCATATATTCGTATGGATAAACCCATTTTCGTAAAAGTAAATCTGTTTGTTCTCCAAACTGATTTTTGGTAATTTTGAAATCAGATTTGTCTGTTGCTTTAACCAATTTTTCCAGAGACGAAGCCATAAATTGGAAACTGTCTAAAAATCTAAGTTGTCCGGCACTAAATAAAATATACTTTTCAGCGTTGTTTGGAATGCATGTAATATTACCTGTCATTTTATGTATTTTTTGCATGATGAGATGACTATCATATCCTTTGAGGTTGTGAAATATAACAGGAATAATTGTTTTATTTGGTTTTATTTTTAGTTTTAGGTTGCAGTTTTTATGTGCTGCACCTCTGTATTCTCCTGTAAAATGACAGTGATCTCTTACTTTACAGTTTTTGCCACATTTCCTACCTATTTCATTTTCGCATATCCAGCAGTGTGTTGCTTTTTCATAATCTTCCTCATTTTGTTGTGTCATAATTAAGGGTTTCGGGTGAGCAAATATTTTATTAATGTTGCTCTTCTCACATTCTAAGTGATTTAAAAACTTTTCAACAGTATCTTCACCTCTGTAAATAACAGGTTCTTCAGCTTTTCCATCATATCTGACAACTTGATATCCAAATCCACAAGCTTCGTGCACACTTGTAATTTCAGATTTCTTTCCAAATTTAATTGATTCTGGTTTGACTATACTTTCAAAATCAGCATATATTGCATAAGGCACAGACATCTGATTTTGATGATTTTTAAATTTTACAGTATTTTTACCTTCCTTTGGCATTTCTATTCTGCAAGAATTTTTGTTAATACCATCACAGTCTTCTTTGTGTTTTGTAAGTAGTCCTTGTCCAGAATAGCCGTGAAGGCAACGATCGCAAAAGTAAGTTTTACCATGGTGTTTGTTTTGGTCATAGAGTAGTCTATCCAAAATTCTAATCCAGCCATAGTGATTTTTTGTTGTTAATGTTTTTGGTTCTTTGGAATAATCATCAGGGTTATAGTTGTCATCTATAATTCCTTCTTCATTATTTGGATCGTCTTTGTTTTCTGATTCAATCTCAGTGTCTTCAGATATTAAGATCAAATTAATTCGTTCAATATCTTTTGGTTGTTCTGATATTTTATATGGAAAAACAGATACCTTTTTATTTTTTCCTGTTATGGTATATCCATAAACGTTGATAGCAAGATTATTTTGTTTTTCTACTTTGGTTATTTGAGAAATTGGAGTAGGAAAGTCAATACCATCCATATTCAACTTACCCATGTGTTTGTTATAACTAGATATCCTAGTTGGATTATTTTTATTAGGCCACAAAGCAGAAACCAATGCCACTTCCAAACACTTATTGTCTTCATTATTAACATTAATTATTGCTTTTTTATCAGATACTGCTTTAGGTAGAGGAATATATGAAGAACCTTTTAATGGTTCATACTTTGCAAAATTTAAGTAAAACGTTACACAGTGATCAATCTCCAATCCAGATGCTGTGTTTGTAAATCTTTCAAGGCTCTCTTGTATATAAGCAGATGATTCATCGTAAAACTCATTTATTTTTTCAGAGGTTAAAATTGCATTTTGTTCACTGTGTAATACTGCTGTAGTGTATTTTTTGGTATCACCATCATCTTTGAATAAATTTACAGTAAGACCTAATTGAAACTTTAATCCATTCATCTTTGTCAGCTCTTTGCTTATTTGTTTTGTGATAATGGATTTCTTATCACGGAATAGTTTTTGAGGGTCTTTGTATTTCTCGGCAGATATTTCGTATGCTTTAAAATAGCCACACATTGGTTTGTCAACCAGTTTTAATTCTTCTTTAGATTTTCTATCATTAAGCTCTTTCAGTTCATTTATAACATTGTCTCGTAATTTAGCATATTTCTGCTTTTGTTCATCTTGCAATTTATCATATTTCTGCTTTTCTCGTTTACGTTGTTTCTTAGCACGTCGTCTCTTGAGTAAATTTTCTAATGTTTGAGAATTAACCTCTTTTGGAGTTTCCTTTGGAACTTCTTTAAGAGCATCTAGCCCCTTTCTAAGCTGATCATTATTAATTACTCCTTCCCGGTGTAATTGTAAAATGTAGCGAACGTCTTCGGTACTCATTTTTGTAATATATATCATATTAAATTTTTTTCTTTAAAATAAAAAAATATTTATTATAACAAGAAAAAGAAAATGGAAAACACTAAGAAAATTGAAAACATTTGCCAATTTCTCAAAGTTGGAGATCACGAACCTTGTAAAAATAAACCAACAAAAGATTCAAACTACTGCAGTTTGCATAAATTCAGAATAAAGCAAAGTAAAGTTGTACCATGTCTTAAATGTGGAAAAGGTACAAGTGCAAAATATCAAATTTGTGTTGGTTGTGGTGCTCATATAGTTAGATTAAGACATAGATACTGGGAAGTAGTAAAGCCGTATATTGTTGAATGTAATAGGCTGAAACATATAGAAATTTGATTTTCTAGTAAAAAATCATATTTTATTATATTCGTGTTTATTCGTTGATTTGGGTGTAATTTTGATAACAAATCAACAAATTTGTTTTGTATTAAAGAAACATTTTATAATCATATTACAAAAAAAGCAATATTTTTATAATTTTGATAACTTATAAAAAAAATTAAACTTGCAATCTTCACTACCCCTGTTTTAAAAAAGTTTTAATAAATCAAGTAAAATCACCATTTCATGGTGATTTATTTAAAAAAAAATAAACTTGCAATCTTCACTACCCCTATTTTAATTTTTTTTTAATAAATGAAGTAAAATCACCATTTCATGGTGATTTATTATATATGTGTTTATTTTGGGGTCGTTCTGCTGCAATTCGAGGTAAAAAAAAATTACAACAGAACGCCCAAAATACATATATATAATTGGACTGCTTTCAAGTATGTAGATCTGATATAAAAAAAATAGATCTAGTAAAACTAACTTAATTACATATTGACGCAATCACTTTTATTTAAACATAATCAAGCATTAAATCGTTGATTTTGTTGTTGCTGAACAGTGTCAAGCGTCGTTTTAAGTTAATAGACTATAGCGATTAAATAATGTGTGCAATACTCATACTGTTATGCCTTACAGTGTACATCAGTGGAGTTGTCTAAACTCAATGCAAAATGAAAACATCTGCTCGAGTGCTTCTACATCAAATTTGATTCATATTTTGGATTGTTTTTATATTTGTTGGTGTTTCTAAATGAATCATTTTAACTTATACTTTTACTGCAATCAAAAATTGGTTATAGTTTTGCCCTTCACAAAGGTAGTACCTAGTACTGTGAGTGTAATGGCCCAGTGATGTGCCTTGATTGGAAAATAAAAGTTATTCTATTCTATTCTATTTTAAGCCAGAGAACCAGGCTATTATATTCTATTTTTATTTTTTTAAATAATAAATATAAACGCATTCACTTTTATTTAAACGTAATTAAGCATTAAATCGTGGATTTTGTTTTTTTGAACAAATTAGATTGTAAAAAATAAATATGTTGAATTGAATGGACTGAGTCAGCGAAATAGAAGAGAAGAGAATCGAAAACAAACTTAATTTACATGTATGTTATATTCAATGCACAAGACCTCGCTTCCCTCGGTGAAATTAGCTGCATAACGTCGTTTCGCTCGATGTAATCTCGGTGTAATTAGCTTTATTTTCCTTCGATTAACACCTCGCTCCGCTCGGCGTTCATGCGAGGTTATAACGACGTGCTAGAAATACGATTCACCTGCACGGTGCACTGTTTTACTTGCACGATGCAACTTTACGGGCAGGTAACTCTAGCGGTTTGACGAAGATTTTTATTGCCTTAGTATGGCAATTTCAGAAAATCAACAACGCGTTAACCGTAAGGCGAGCTTACGCTCGCGATTACAGTAGGTAATTAACAAGTTGGCATTATTAATAACGGGCAAAGAAACCATGAAATTAAGCAAAACATCCTATTATTTGGTACTGCGTGTTGTTTCCTATTATAAGAAGGTAAAGTTATATATTTTGCAAACAATTACAAATAATAAGTATCTAGAACATTTTCAATCAATCCAACCACACATATATCTAGTTTGCTGTTTCACTGCTTATACATGAAAATGTGTCCCACACGAAACGCTTCTTCTTCTTCTTCTTCTTCTTCTTCTTCTTCTTCTTCTTCTTCTTCTTCTTCTTCCTTAATTTTCTTCTATCTGTATTATTGATTCTTCCCAACTACATTAGCAGCGTCGTGCACTGTCTGTTATATAATTAGCAATAGTAAAAACTACAACAATATACTAGCATACACCAAACTTAAAGTCTGGACATGTAATACCATAATTATATAATAGGGATTTAACGTACTGTCAATGAAATCACGTTAATGAACGTTTTACGTGTGTTGCCTCTATTATGGAAACCGTACATCACTAACATTCGAATTCTTTAACATTACGTAAACAATGCTGTATGCGTGCTTGTTTTATTCATTGATTAAAATCTTGTTTCATACAACAATTGACAGTTATTTCAAGCCGAGGCTGCTATAAAATAAGCTGGTATTAGACAATGACACGACTAATGTACTACACCTTACGCATCCTATTGTTTTCTTGCATACCGGACAAGGTGATCCGTGTTTTTGCATGGGTGCCGGAAAACCTGATCTTTAATGGTGGGTAGATAACAGCCACGCGCTGATATACACAATGACAGTTACATGACTTTATTGTGTAAATAAACCTGCAACACGCATAATATACAAATGGTGTGCAAGAAAAGGAATCAATCATGGGTATCCGGTTCAGATTCAGAAATTCAAACACTCAATATAATTGTTTTAATCGGAACCTCGGCAGAGCCTCGGTTCTGATAAAAACAATTATACCTCGTGTTGGAAATCCCGATCTTCACCGGATACCAATGAACTATTTTTATACGAACGGAAACTGTTTAGAAAAAAGTGTATTGTTATTTAAGTATTCCCTTTGGCTGCAACTGCTGTCGTTGTTCAGTACAATTCTGGATACATCCTGAGATGTTTCTTATTTTGTATTTTAAATAACTTTATAACAACAACACCTTAGTTTTACGTTTGTTAGTTTCTCTGGATGTGGACTTTATTGTTAGAGAATTATTTTTGCTGGAATGTAGTTTTGTTTACACTGCCTTGTCCTTATTGGCACTGAAGACAGGATAATAGTGAGGATTGTGTACAAATAAAATCGATTCAAGCTAACATGTAGGTCTTATTGCCTGCTGACCGTTCCAGTAACCATGTCTTCACCACCCTTTCTGTTGTATTTTGTCTTTTTCATTGTATAAGTAATTCAATTATGTTCTTGTTTGTAGTAGAGCGCGGACCTACGATGCCATTGCGTTTGGAGCTGTGGTTTCTATAGGACGCTTTGTCCAAAATTGCCTCAATTCTAACTTTTAAAAGAAGATATTTGGTTTGAAGTGCGTTTTTATTGTCCTGTTATATATATCATGTCTAATGTTCAATATGGTATACTAGACGTCCGCTTTTAACGAGAAGCTTATTTCGTCTTTACGTAATGTTATTCAATATAAGGTTATTATCATTTAGTCTTTGAAACAAATACTGAAATGAAGCAATTGTAAATATTGTCGATGTACTACTCTCACTTTGCAAGGGTTACTAGCAGCATTTTATGAGTGGGTGAGCCGAAACTTCGCGGAAAAAACTCGGGCAAGGCTATACGAATGTTATAGGTTTGACATTTTTTAACGCGTCTCCAAAATGATGTTTAACAAAACATCACGGACTTAGATTAGTCAAATAAATTCATCCAACTTATAATGTGGAACTGAAATGTTAAATTCAACAGCACTATTTATTGTTTTACTTACCCATTATCACTAATTGATTTGCGTATTTCCTGTATGCTTATTTGCAACGTAACGCAAATCTTCAAGTACCCACACGTGTCGTTAATTATTGGCAGTACTTCACTGGCAGCGAATGTGTTTGGGCCACGATTCACCAGTGAAAAGGACGCTGAACTACGGGGATTACGGGATGGAATCTCATTTTCATTTATTCAGCATCATTATTTCCTGGCGTGCGGAGCATCACTGTTCTCCTAGATATTCATGTTTATTGTAATCCAATACAGAAGCATTTAAAGTTGCATACGAAGACGCCATCCCATTGTGTACGTTACGTCAATGTCATAAACGCCTCGGAACATCGCATGTTATTCAAAGAAAATATAATTTATTTTCAACAAAGGACAATCAGTCAGGCAACTATAGCCCAGTGGTAGAGCACTGGGCCCACAAGCGGAAGGTCGTGGGTTCAAACCCCGCCGGATGCTGGTTTCTCCATTATCATCTTTCATTTATTCATTGCTTATCATTCATTACCATTCGGCAAAAATCCACATTCTCGGCCCTCAAATTTGATTCATGAGTAGTTAGTACCTCACTGCTGTCTTGTGACGATGTTAGGCCGACGTTCTCTGAAAGAAGGGAAGCTGTAGACAGAAATTCGTTGGTTCTTCGTATGGCGCGTCTAAAAGTATGCAGTGGCCAGTAGCCTAGTAGTGGCATAGAAGCTTAAATGGAGTACCATGGAGTACTACGGGGAGGCTGTTTCACAGCAATAGACAATAACAGAAGACATATCAGCAATGTCCCAGAAACAGTACAATCCGAAGGAAAAAAGAGAAAAATCAGGTGAACTGCGGGTGAACAGCGAGAGTCGTCGCAGAAACGGAATATACAGCGAGGCTTCAGCAGAAAGTATGTCAGAACAGATCACCATCTAGTAGGAGGGACAACAGCAGAGCTGGCGGAAGACGGAGTGAGGGGAGGCGAAAGAAAGGAGCAGATAAAGGGGGTTGAGAAGGTGGGCAAAAAAACAAAAAAACAAAAACAAAAAAACAAAAACAAAGGACAATCCCATTGATTTGGATTTAAATTTATTTCTTAACCTTATCTTAATAGTCATTGAGCTGGCTATAGACCCCTTTCCCCATGGGACAATTTCGTAGTGTATACTTTTCTGAAAGTTCATACAAAATGCTTCAAAATGAGATTTGTCTGCTATCTGAGTGTTAGGGTTTTGTGTGTAACGCACGTGACAATTACGTTACCATAACAATTCAAAAACACGTGCAATAAAGTTGAATATTAATAACAAATGTGCATCTGAACAACATCTACTGCCTATGTTTATGTTATTTATATATAGTTTAATTTGGACAAAATATTCAAGATAATGAAAATATACTGTAGTTAACGTTTCTTCAAGTACCCACATTTATTATTTGTTTATTATCAAAAAATCATAAATGCATTTACAATATCTAGGCCGTATGTTACCAAACGATGCCACCCCTACCCTGGGGAAATTTTGAAGGATATATTTTTCTGAAAGGGTATGGAATATTCTAAATATTTAACTATGTTTGTCAAATAAAACTGGGATAAAAAAGGCATGACCTCCATTTGAAATACGTTACCATTATTGCGTTTTGAAAATATGACACAGTTAACACTAAAAACAATTTTACATGCAACAGTATATTTTATATTATTTATCAATAAAGGTTAAAATCAAAATCAAATGCAATAAAACATTTCCTAAAGAAAACTTAGTTTACGTTACCCGATATAAACGAGGCAATTTAAAAATAATTAAATCAATAATTAAATCAATAATTAAATAAATACATACATACATACACACACACTCACACACACACACACACACACACACACACACACACACACACACACACACACACATACCATACATACATACATACATACAATAAATAATACTAATATTGACCATAACAAAATATGTAAAATAAACACGAAATTTACGTTACCAATTAAAACTATATGTTATATCGGACATTATGAAGGTGCTAGTATTTTGCTTTTATTAATGACTTTTTGAAAAATGTAATTCATTAGTATAACTATGTAAATAAATAATTATAATATTTAATAATAAATAAATAATAATAAGGTACATCAATCAGAAAACTAGTAATTGCACATTTAAATAACGGTCTAACTTATCTAAGTTGAAAACATTTGTTTTTACTAGTTGTTGAATCTTCCTTTTGTTACAATGTATCCAGCTTTTGAGACAAACTCCTACACAAAATCACAATAATTATATTTTGTCACCATCCAACTTGCCTTAGTCTGGTTATTTGGGCCCAATACTAATAATACTAATTCTTATCAAAGACAGACACAAAGGAAAATGACCTTGACATGCATATATTTTCAGTCTTCCGCCCGTGTTCAATGTTATATTACCTTGACATGCATATATCTTCACTCTACCGCCTATGTTCTATGTTATATGACATTGACATGCATTTCTCTTCACTCTACCGCCTAAGTTCAATGTTATATGACCTTGCCATGCATATATCTTCACTCTACCGCCTATGTTCAATGTCATTTGAGCATGGCCATTAGAACTGTGCCATACACATTCCAGTATATTTGATGACACATACACATGAGTCTGGATCAACCCATCCCCGGGTCAACTCGACTTCCCCAAAACAGGATATTCAGTATCTTTCGTCCACAAGTATATAACTATTCAGAAACTATCACTTGATATGCAGATTTCCAGGGTAGCATCATTTTGTTCATTAGACATTATGCAGTATACCGGAACTAGTATTGGTGCATTACAAGCCACTGTAGAACAAAGTTGGTAGAGGTCACTCTCAAGATGGCAACTATGGCGTCAGAAGTTATTTCTTCACAGATTACTGCATGAATCCCAAAATAAGAACAATGAGCAAGACTGGTAAAATAATTAGCAAAATCTATGACAAGATGATTTTAATTTTGACATTGTTTATTATCCCCACTTGGATGGGGATGTACCCCGAGCAGCTTCTTATGGGGTGTATCTGTCTCAACTTATTCGTTTTTCTAGAGCTTGTACTCGAGTTAAGGACATTAATATTCGTAATCTTTGTATAACTAAAAAGTTACTCAATCAGGGTTACCGTTACCATAAGCTTCGTAAAACCTTTGCAAAATGTTATTATCGTAACCCTGATCTTTTTTCCAAATATAAATGTAGTTTAAGGACTCTTCTGCGACAAGGACTATCACAACCTGACTTCTATGGTGATGTGATTTATAAACTTCGTAAGATTCTTGGTCATGATCACTTTCATACTATCGTCGTTAAACTTGTTAAAAAGTTCATCAAAAGAGGTTATGACCCTATCATTTTACAACGTACTGCATGCTTGGTGGTGGACCCTTTTACAGTTCGCCACTATGCTTTCCTCTTTAATTGTACGATGACCGGACAGGCTGTGGACCCTATGATGACGCCTACCTAAAGCCCATTGGGACGGTGGTGTTTGATGTTTGTCCATGATCTTTCTTGTCGTGCCCTTAATGGTGTATTCTCTTACTGCTCTGGCTTCTGCCAAGTCATTGAGTACCTTCATTGTGGCTTTCTAGGCTATTGTTTTTTTGTATTATATTTACACGAGCATATTTGTGTTTTACTTATATTGCCTATTGATGCTGCCTTGTTGGTTAGAGTTTAGATCATGGCGGGGATTCTTTATTTACACTGTCCTGTTTTAATGGGATGACAGTAGGGTAAGTGTGAGGTTTGGTGCACCCTAGAACCGGTTTAAACCCCCAGTGGCCTACTTTGCCAATGACCGTTCCAAGGCGGTAGCCCTATTGTCAACCCTTTTGTGTTTGTGATGTCGTTTGCTTTTTTTATTACTTTTGCCTTTTCGTTTGTCTATTTGCGTGTTTGTTTTTGTGTTTTGTGGTTGACTGTCGTCCTTGAATGCTGCTTTCCCTGTCCGATTTTTTATCCTTCTTCTTGAGATTTGCCACTGACCGTTCCAAGGCGGTAGCCCTATTGTCAACCCTTTTGTGTTTGTGATGTCGTTTACATTTTTTATTACTTTTGCCTTTTCGTTTGTCTGTTTGCGTGTTTGTTTTTGTGTTTTGTGGTTGACTGTCGTCCTTGAATGCTGCTTTCCCTGTCCGATGTTTTTATCCTTCTTCTTGAGAAGAGCCACAGAATCTATCGCTGGTTTCACAAACTTATTCCGAGTTGATATCAATGACTACGAGTTATAATACCGAACGTCTTCGTGTTCCAGCACAGAGGGATGTTGCTGATGCTCTATTACAGCATCAGGCTAAGAAGGCCATTAATAGTTTGTCAATGATATTTGTCATTTTTAATTGACACGACGACCCGATCCCATCAAGAGAGAAATATTGTAAATGTTTTCATCAGTTGAAGTGCCCAAGAAACTTACACAAAGAACAAACAGATTTAGATCAAAGCAGATCACCCCATATGTGGTTAATTGGTTCCCTCATTGATCAGGCATAGGACAGATCTTAAGTTGACGCTCTCGTATCGTCTAGGCTCAGTACCATAGTCCATTGCAGCAGACGATGACAATTCAGTTAGAACTGACAGAGCCAACTTGTTTCACTGCTTAGGGGCAACAGTTGAGCCAACTGCACAGCGACCTACTGAATATGCTGTGTATGTGTTTGAAGGTAATGCATTCTTCCTAATACAAGCATGTGTAAGAAAAGCACATGTTTTCGTTGACATCTGCATGAGCGTTGGGGCAAGGGTACATTTATCAAGAAAGGTGGTCTGATGCGTTTAACCATTTGTCATTTTTTTTCGTTCATCATTTGTCTTTAAAAAAACAACTTTACGGTATTTCCATGCCAAAACCAATTTTATCCAGCCATTCATTGCTTTTTATGTCGTGCTCGATGTTGGGGTTATTTTTATTATTTTTGAAAAGCAGTACTCCCGCGGAAGCAAAGACATACAAGTAGAGAAAATTAGACAAAACTATTTCTCCCAATATCTCTTTGTTCCTTAATATGCAATGCGACAACATCCGATAAACAACTGGTATCTTCCACAATCAGCGTTGCATAGTGGGCTCGGGTTCCAGAATTCAAGGGAACATGATTGTGATCTCAGACATGCTTTATTAAAAGACGATACATTGGTGAAAACATTACCCTACTATTTGAAATGTTGGAATACATAGTAACTTTGATATTTCATCCCTTTTATTATATTATTATTTTGAAAAGGCTTTCGTTAGTTTAGATCATGGTTTTATAATAAACTGTCTTAAACACTTCAACTTTGGAGAATTACTTATAAATTGGGTAAAACTATTTTACTCGGATTCAAAAAGCTGAATTATTAATAATGGACACATGTCAGATTTCTTTACTATTGCCAGAGGATTACGCCAGGGATGCCCATTGTCCCCTTATCTGTTTATTTTATGCATAGAACTTTTATCATATGAAATATATACTAATACAGACATAAAAGGTGTTAACATCAAAGGACATGAGTTCAAACAATCATTATTTGCAGACGATGCCACATTCATCACAGACGGATCAAAAATATTTCTTTTACAACTTTAATTGATGTACTAAAAAAAAAAGGTATGATAATGGACCTTTGGAAACGGCCGAGCACGACACATACGAAATAGTGCTGTCTCGGTTTGATTGAAACTGTTCATTAGCGGTAGTGTAATATGCTAGCTACCGCTCGCGCCCTCTAGCCCCGGGTTGGGCAGAACTAGATAATTTTAGCTTTATTTCTGGTCTCAAGTTAAATACATCCAAATGTACTCTACTAAGAGCAGGCCGTCTAAAACATGATGATACAATCTACTGTGCGAACAAAAAGTTCCACCGGTGCTCTGATAATGTAAAATCATTAGGAATGGTGTTTCATACTGACAAATCAGAAACCTTCCAAATTTAATCAAATTTAATACCTAAAATAAATGCTTTTTGTAATTGTTTGAAACAATGACAGCACAGAAAGCTGACCCTCCTTGGGAAAATTACTGTGCTAAAATCCTTTGCCTTGCCCAAGTTGATTTACCCGTCGAAGTACTTCCGAACCCTCCAAAAGAATATATAAAAGGTATAAACGACACCATGTTTAATTTTTTATGGGATAACAAACCTGATAAAATTAAAAAAGAAGTAATAAATCGAGGGTATGAAGATGGAGGACTGAAAATGATCGATTTAAATAATTTTTTGATATCTCTAAAAGCTAGCTGGATAAAACGAATATTTGACTCTGAAAATAACGGCAAATAGAAGATTTCTTATGGCGATACAATTTCAAAGTATGATAGTAAATTGTTATTTGAATGTAACTTAAATAAATCAGATATAAAAATGTTAATTCCAAATAACGTTTATTTTGTTGTAATTTCATGGCAATACATTCACTGTCAAAATCAAACAAACGTAATAGGTAAAGAAATCATTTGGAATAACTCAAACATAAAAGTCGGAAATAAAACAATTTTCAAAAAATCCTGGTTTGATAGAGGAATACAATTTATAGAACAATTGCATGATTATAGAAAAAACGAGTTTTACACTTTTACAGATCTAACTGATATACATGAGATCCTTAAACACGATTTCTTATTTTATATGTGTCACAGGATGACCTTAGTGGTTGGGCTAACTCAGGAAAGAATCAATGACGGTGAATGCATTTACATAAGTTTAATGCAACGTTTAAAATATGTTTAATATATATACAATTATCTGAAAAAACAAGCGAATACACAAATGAACTATGAAAAGAATGTTCTCATGAACGTTTAAGACGTTCTTAGTATTGTTATAAATACTGAATGTCTAAGACACTAAAGTGTTGTTAAAG